>QOCX01005444.1:0-12819 GCA_005959815.1 Sarcophaga bullata | reverse complement strand
TTAATTGCTGCCAACACAACAATTTATTAAATTTTACGTAGTAAAGTAGTGAGCAACTTAGCTAATTTTCGTGAAATCCCATGTGTTTTAAAAATATAAAAACATAATGACCAAAGACGTAATGAAGCTCCATTACGTTTATAATGAGCGCCTGAATATAGCAAATGAGTCCTTCATTACCTTTTTTGATCTTAGGCTTGCCCGCAAAGTATCTTTAATTGTGCAATACATTTTTTTAATGCAGATTCTAATTCTTTTTTTTCAGAAACACTTTGTTTGCGACAGTAAACGCAATGCAGCAACCACAAAAATTCTGCAATTGCAGTTTAAGATAAGCTACATGCGCATTAATTATAATAAAGGCAGAAGCTGCAAAGCATAAGAGAAACAAATAAAAATATTAACATACATACATAAATACAACCTTTCAGTTAGGGGGTTACGACCTAGCGCCTCATACCACTTATATTGTTTCATGACAATTTTATTTACTCTCAGAAAAAAATCCAGAATCCAGAAATCTGTTGAGAGGAAGTTCGCAAATAAAATATTTTTAATTTTTTTGTTTTGCTGAATATGCCATGACGTGGGTTATTAACCATGGTCTAACGTTAATGGCCTACTAGAATACGCGACCTTCATGGGTCCACCTAAAACGTTCTTTTGATTACATTTCATACATCGGTGTTTAAAAGCCTCTCATTGCCAGACAATCCTTCACTGTTAGCACTATTCTCTATGCACGAATAAAAATAGAAGATTAGTGGATATACAAGAAGCAGCAGAATCGTTGTTTGTTTCGCGCTCTTTAAAATAATTATTTCTCTCATTGCCATTCCATATTTGAGAGATTGCTGCGTGTGCTGTGTTGCGTTAATTGTGTTTATAGCATTAGGCTGTTGGGACCACAGATAGATATATTTTATAATTACTAATAAAATGTACAATTTATCAAATAAAATTTAATGTTTACTTTCTTGATGCTCACTGTATCTACGCATGTAATGATAATAATGATGAGGATAAAAATAATAGAATTTTATGAATAGACATTCGCCATAAACATGTTAGAAAATATTTTCCCTCATCTGCTTTTCGTATATTTTAATTTTTCGGTCGGAGATAGGTGAATTTCAGAGTTGAAATAGATCACATCTCTAATTCACTTATTGAAACGATCATTTCTAAGCGACTATTTAATTAAATGTTTGACTTGTGAATGCGATTAAGACTTCTCTGAGTATAGCAACATTTGACGATACTACAATTTGTATTCGCAATTGTTATTACAAAGATCATACATGTTAGCTTATAATTTTTTTTTCTTCCTAGCTAGTCTAAAAAAAAGGATGGATTACACGTTAATACATGCTTTGCACATGACAAGTTATTATTTAGAAGAGTGCGGATAGTACGTGTAAACTTAATATGTAATGAGATCGTCATTTGAAATTTAGGCATGTGCTTGAGCAAAGTATTTGTTCAGACAACTGTTTTTATGGAGCATTTTTTCTTTTGCAGTAGGATTCACTGTTTTCGAAAAATAAGTTCAGGAATTCAAAGCAGCCAAACGACTTTTTGGATATTTTACATGATTTTTAAGTTTTGTCTGGACAAAATATAAATTCAATTCAAATCAAACTGAAAATTGTTTGCTAAAAAAATATGTCGCTCTTTCAGCTAGAGATCTGACGAACAACGACACGTAATTGGCCATTACAACCCTTCAGTCAGGATTACGGCCTAGTTTCTCACACCATTTATGTTGTGTGTGTTAATTTTATATATGAATGGTGGAACCTACAGTTTAAAGTCGACTCCGAACGACAGATTTTGAGTAACTTTTCATGGCAATTTTATTTAATCTCAGAGTTTTTGCCACAAATCTGCTGAGAGGAAGCCGCCGAAGAAATTTTTTTTTTTCATATTTCGTTTTTGATGTCTGACCGGCGGATTCGAACCCTGGCCTTTCGTCTAATAAGAAAACACACTACCTACTAGACTACGGCGACTCTTGCGTTAAAGTGCTAATAAAATAATAAATTTCCTTTAATTGACGTACGTAAAGTCTAAAAGCCGGGGCACAAAGAATCCGTTATATGTTGTATTTTGACTCTTTCTTCTGATAAAATCCAAAATGCATGAGATTGGCAGACATTGAATTTGCTTTGACACAACAAAAAAAAAAATTAAAAAGCAAAACAAATCAGCTGTCAAAGTACGTCGACGTACGTCATAAGTTGCTCAAATTTATGAGTTACGTTAACCTAGAAATGGCAAATAAGAGCGAACAGGCACAGAGTATACGTCATAGTCTAAGATGAAGAGATTGATTGATTGATTGCAACCTTCAAGGGGAATTGTAGAGTAGACGACCTATAGACAGAATGGGAATATTGCTTTACGCAAATATAAGAATAAAATAAAAAAAATATAATGATGGACAGATCTGAATATTGTTGCCATTTTCCAACTATAATTGAAATGAAGTGAAGTGAAATCAAGAACGACCTTGACTTTAAATATTTCAATAAATTTTTAAATTCTCCATGGTATTCGTATATAAAGTGCAGATTGCAATTGTAAACATTGTATATTTTTGCTGGTTGTCTTTCAAATGAGTGCAGGAATTATGAAAACAGAAAAAAGAACCAAAAACACAAGATGCAATCAAAAGTGCCTTCAAATTGAAGGCTTTGTTTAGATTGCCATACTTATCAAACAAAGTTGCCAGAGCTTTAAATGTGTCTTTATCGAAATATATGACATTTAAGTCATAAATCATAATGAAAAGAAAATCATCCTTTTTAAAAAATTATATTTTATTTGGATTTTGCTTTCGGAATTCGGAAAATAAAACTTTTATGAAGCATTTTAAATATTGATGCACTTCAGCGTTGCTGTAATCATGCGCTTAATCTTGTTTTGGAGTTTTTGAATTTCTTTTTTGCCTCTGCGTTACAGCTTCCATAACTGAAAAGCACAGCAGACTAGCACGACTATCTCTCCATTAGCGAATATATTTAAAAGACTTCCAGTTTAATTTGAGCTAATTTTGTTTCAATGTTCATCTTTCCAAGTCAAGCGGTTAACAGGAAAGGAAGTCTCCAGTAAAATTCTTTGTGATTATTGTGACACGACTTGATTGCTTATTTGAATCCTTGATGACATTTTAATAAAGAAAATTTAAATTGAAATTGCTAGTCTCCGACGACGGAGAGGGAGTTGCCAAGGAGAGGGAGTTGCCTTTTATGCCATCGTTATATGGATTGAAAGCGTTCTTCAGATGGAGCGCGTCATTATCAAAATCAAGATCTTATAACCTGAATTTGATAATTTCTGAAATTGCGTTGTTAAGATATTCAATGTTCAATACCGTTACCACAACATTTTTGACAGAGAAATATTGTAGAAGACGCCGTTATTCTGTTATTAAAATCTAAACGATTCTAAAAATGTGTTACCAATTTGATTCTCGAATTGCGTCATGTTTTTGTATTAATAAACCAGCTTTATTTCCAAACATTTAATTTAATTATTAACAAAAATTAAATTTAAAGAAATATTTTATTTTTAAATTCTTACCATATTAGGTGTTTTTGTTTGGTTTTGTTTTGTTCAAAACCAGTTTGTACAATACTTTTAAATTTTATCATGCTGTAAACAATTACACTGGATTTGCATTAATTCTCATATAAAAAAATTATTCCATTAAACATATATAATCTCTGAGCCTATAATGCTAGTTTATGTTTTGATCTACGGATTCAGGTCCCTGTAAAACTGATATTTAGGCCATCCATTTAAATGGCCAAAGTGATGTCATCCTAAGTGCACGCAATGTCTGTCTACCAGGCTATGTCTGTCTACAGGCTATGTCTGTCTACAGGCTATGTCTGTCTACAGGCTATGTCTGTCTATAGCCAGAGAAACTTTTGACAATCGAATTTGTATACTAAGATCGCATGTAGCTTTCGAATCTAGATAGATAGAATCTATGTTAGATGGTCGGTAAGCTGAAAAAGTAAGACAATAATCCAAATAGATAGGCCTCATGGCCTTTCTCATATATGGTCCGCTCCAAAGTGTTCAAGTTGAACTCTGCAACATTTTGATCCACTCTTATAGCTCTGTTAGAATCACAACTTAATTCTTTGTCTTATCACCTTTGGAAGTTGGAAAATTTTTTAGATTTCTAGTAAATAGTACTAAAGCCACTTCGCAAACATTAGCTACTTAAATAATGTTCAAATTTTCATAAGGGGCACTCGACTATAGTGATATATTTGATCCTCATAAGTTCTGAAAACACAGTGGTTCTTTATGACGTTGCTCTGCTTTTGAATGAACGGACGATAGACTTTGCTCATTTAGGAGGGCCTAAGCAGGGTTAGAAGAAATAAAGCAAATGTAGATGGTCGCCTCTTTTCAGCACAGCCATCAATTTTCTGCAACACAACGCAGAAGCTATAAGACTAGGACTGAGCATCCAGTTAACTGACACATGGTATAAGCAAGAGAACCGATTAGGGGTCATTGAATATTTTTTTCTTCTTTTTTGGGTTATTTTGTATCCGTTGAGGATTTATTTTCTCATTGGATAGTTATTAAGAAATTTTGCCTTCAAAATATTCCAAAAATTGTCACTCTTTCACTGTAATTATTTACGTGCATGTAGCGTATCAATAAAATTCGTTGTTGACTATGATTTTATAATTACGTATTATTTAATATTACGGCGCTGAAAGCACTGTGCAAACATTTATTATTTTTATTTTTACGCTCTCTCTTAAATGCACAAGAACAAGAACAAGAACAAGAACAGTAACAATAAAACAGTAAAACAATAACAAAAAAGACACAAGAAATAATCTGCAAAAAGCTCAATGACGACTATCTTATAATGATTGATGAGCGAGCGTGCGAACTCGTAGCTGAGTGGATGATAAAACCAAAAAAAAATTAAAAACAAAACCAACAAAAGACAGTTAAAAGGTTGCAAAAGTTAAAAATGAAAGAAAACATTTTATTTTTTTTAATAAAAAGTCGTCAATTTAGTTAAAAACTAAAAATGCAAAATCATTGAATTACCAGGTATTGTTTAGAATATTGACGATGGGCAGCTGTAAACACTCACACAATATGTTCGATTTAAATTTTTTTCGATCAATTACTTAAACATCTTTGTGCACCGGCACAATGAAATAATTTGTTTTTCTTTTTTTGTTTTTTTTTTTTGTTTATTCTTTCTTTAATTAAACACTATTTTTTTTTTGCTTTTATGTGTTTGGTTTTCTTTCAATAATTTTTATTTTAATTTATATTTCTTTTTCTTCTTTTTCTTTTTCTTTTTCTTGTTTCATTAGTTTGACATTTAACTATTTGTTGTTATTATCACGCTTTATTTTGTTTGTTTGTTTATTTATTTTGCTGTTATTGTTGTTGTATTTACATTTGTAAATTGTTTATATAAACAAGCGACAACAACAAACGTGCACACACTTATTTTACATATTTTAACGCACAATTAAAAAATTATTCTTACAGTTTGGCAAAACGAGTGGCCGAGGTAAATTAAAAACGTCATCAACAACAACGTAAAATCATTGCGTCCGCTACTACCACAAACCGTCACCGTTTCTTATAATCAGATTTTCACGACTAACAAGATTTGAAAAAAAATGTTGTTTTATTTTGTTGCCCACATTGAATTGGTTTGTTTTGTTCTCTGCTCGCTCAATTCACAATTCTATCAGTGTTGGTGAGTTTTTTTGTGTGGAAATGCTTTTGTTTCTCAATATGTTTATAAGCAAATATTTAAGGGTAATTTGTTGCTAAGGTTGTAGAGTTAATTTTGACGTTTTGTATATAAACAAAAAGTTGCAATAAACTTTATTGGCAACATGTTGAATTAATATTGATGAAACAAAGCATACAATGTATATTTAACAATGGAAATTATTTATTGTTTTGCTAATTGAGCAGGAGGTCAATATATTGTTTTAAAATGGTTTGCGGTTTTTTAAAATCTAACATAAAAACACACTTATTTTTATTGTAACTAAATACGAGAATAGTTTACATTATACATACAGTTGTGAAGCAATGTATAAAACTTGTTGCTTTAAGCGGTGTCGATTAACCGCTGTTGTGTTATTAATTTTTTTTAGGAAAGCTTTCTGATAAACATCTTCTGTGTCCATTACCTGTCATTTATTAACAGTTTAATTTAATCAAACGTTGTCTATGAATTAAAATCATTTTGCAAAGTTTGAAATGTCCTAGTTTTAGAAGTGTTCCTCACCTAGCAATTGTAAAACATCATCTTAAAAATAACAGTTATTAATAACGTTAACAAAGTTTAATTGTGATATTAGATATTTGAAAATTGTAAGACTTTTCTGCAGCTAATTATCTCCTGCTTAGAAGGAGATAAAATCAAGAAATGTTCCCAACTGTTAAACCATGAACAAAAGCCGACGGGGAGATTATTAATTTCGAAAAAACTGCAGCAGCAAATCTAAAAAAAACTCAATTAAAATATGCTATGAAAATATGAAGTCGCCGTAGTTCTAGTAGGTAGTGTGTTGGCTTATTAGACGAAAGGCCAGGGTTCGAATCCCGCTCAGACATCAGAAACGAAAAATGAAAAAAAAAATATTTCTTCGGCGACTTCCTCTGAGCAGATTTCTGTCAAAAACTCTGAGAGTAAAATAAAATTGCCATGAGAAGTTTCTCAAAAAAATCTGTCGTTCGGAATCGACTTTAAACTGTAGATCCCGCCACTCATGTATAAAAATTAACACACACAACATATGTGGTGTGAGAAGCTAGGTCGTAATCCTGACTGAAGGGTTGTAATGGCCAATTATGTATGTATGTATAAATATGAAATTAAATTTAAATTCGGTGAATGTAAATACTTCAATTGAATTCATATTACAAAGCGACGAACACCGAAATATTAAAATTTTCAGAACAATCAAAAATTTCGCACCCGTTTTGCTTAAATTGACATTTATTCACCAACATGTGTTAGCGGACGGCATCTTAAACGTCTAACTGAACCGACCAAAGCCAATGACCACTTAGAAAAATTAACGTAAGAACTTTGGCATGAAACCATACTAAATGCGGTTACTGTGGGAGAAGTGACGTATCACACTACCGTTTGATTGGTTTTGGTCAGTCTTGTGTGAACTAAGAGAATTTAATGTGAAATCTGTCAGAGGCAATTTATTAATTATTTAGAGATACTATTGAGAACTCCAGGAGATGTACATGCTATTATGTCAAGGACAGATAGATTTCTGAAGGGAGAAGGTGGAGAATCTGGTCAATAGAACATTGGATTACATCATGGAAACTACACGGGAGAACTCCAACATAGGTTATGAACTGTGACTTTAAGGATGAATAAGAATAAGGTTAATATCCTCAAAAACCAAATTAAAGGGCTACCTCTTTCATTGGACGGTTTCTAGCTATAATTAGTGAGAAAAAAGGATATAACCACGCTTATAAAAGCATCGATTTATGGGAACAGATGTAGTAGCACGTTGGCATCGAATCGCATACTCTAGAATCCAGACGATACTCTTCTTGTGTTGGATATACAGCACTTCTATATACACCAGTCTTGCTGCGATAAAAAAAATAGCTTTCTTTGTATGCAATGCTGTACTCTTCAAGACTATTAAAACGCTTGCCGGGAGGGCTATTAAACATGAGAGACTATAGGAAAACAAGGTGCCTAAGTCACTCAATTGCTAATACTGGAGTAGAAAGTATCCACCACCACCTTTAAGTCGCAAGAGGACGCTTGCTTTAGGACCAATGATCGAAGTCATCCAAATCAAGCTCCATCAGAACAAAACGGTTGGATAAAATAAACAATACGTACTGTTTTAATCGAGGCACCATAAACTAACCGGAACTAAGTTGGTGGACTGAATCATATGAATTACGAACTAATTTACGCAAATATAGAGACTCATCCGAGGACTTGTATGTTATGTCACAACAACTTATGTTTTCTTCAGAGTTGTTAGCATTCACACAATGGTTCGAAGTGATGAAACAATTTCACCCGCTGAATACCAGCAAACTGTAGTATGAACTATAATAATAGAGGAATAATCCTCATAGAATATCTGAACACAATAACCGCATCACTCTATAAATCACTTTTATTAACTAAAAATTAGGGAGAAAGTGTTAACCTTGGAAATCCGCTCAGACAGAACACATTATTGGACAAGAAACCAAAATATGATTGAACCTCATTGATTACTCTTTTTAGACGTACAATTATAATGTATTAAAATTGATCGGCCACATGTTCGATCATCGAAAGATCCGGACCAAGACATAGACAAAGCAGTATATTCTTTGCCAGTGATGACCACTTAATAAGTAATGGGTAATGTTGCAATGTTTATAGCACACATATGAGTTAAGAGATAAGCATACGCTTTTTTTCATTTCGTTTGAATGACCACTATTCACAATCTTCTTAAGTATCGACAATATTTGAACCAGTCGACTATATGTAACAACGAATTATTATTCTGGGGCTAAGAATCCTAACCACCTCCGAAGATCTGCACATAGCATACAATGAGAAACATCCAAAGGTATGAACCCGAATAAAACCGAATATGTTTATCAACAAACAAGACGAAGATCACTTATTATTAAAGTCCGTACTCGCTTGACAAAGAGATTAGAACACTAAGACCATTATAACAACTTCCCCTTAAAGTTGGGTTTAGTTAAAGGTAATTTAGTTAAGTGAACTTTAAAGTCACCTTTAACTTTTTTTGTTATAAAATAAAGTTAACTTTTTCAAAAATATGGCAGTACCGGAGTAATGTCGATCACATTGCCTTGTATATTAAACAAGTTTCTTTTAAACGCTGTGACGGGTTTCTTTTTTTGTTGTATTTACTAATTTCCTTATATTTGAAGTTACATATTGAAAATAATATATAAGATGGCAAGTTCAGAATAAACTTAACTTTAAAAGTTAAACGTAGGTGATTCTCAGTTTAGCTTAACGTTCACTTCTATCTTATTGGGTACTCATAATAATGAAAAACAATTTATATGCCCGTCAAAGTCCTCCCTTTAGTTAAGGGCAAGTTGTTATAATTGCCCTAAACCAGGTAGAAATACTTGGGTGTTATCATGGATAGGAAATTTAAGCTGGAAGTTAGGATAGCAAAAGCCGCTAGTTCATATGTAGGACAGTCATAGATTAATAAATGAGGCCTCAACGATCCGAACTGAAAACTACAGTCTTTAATTGATTGGACTACTGATTCGATATAAGTCTGCGATTGCAGTGCATCGTGTTCAAGCCATGGGCTAATGGATTTTTGCAACATGAATAGTTCCAAACATGGAGATAGTATGGGACAGGGCCTCTATATAGCAGAACCACAAACCAGACCATGCCTCCGCCGAACCATAATATGTCCTCGATAGGAATGTACGTGTGATTAGGGAATGTATGATCTGTACAAGCAATAATTTTGGCTGGCAGCTTAACATTTAGGGATTTAAATAGCGTAGTCAAATCACAAGTAGGGCTATAATATCGGGGGGTACGGAACCAAGGACTATGTTGAAATATAAAGACGTAATTAAGAAGTACTCCAGGCATAGAACGATACGCTTTATATGAATATCTAGCGATCAAGAGGTGATCGGTAATAAGGAGGCGAATATTTTAGCTAACTTGGATAACCCAATGCCTTTCAGCGCATTGAAGACCAATTGGCTTTTGTACTTATTTGTAGTGGTTGTAAGCAATTACCATAACACGTAGAACATTAAAGGAATTATTTCAATTAAAAATTTTTATACAATAATTGCATTAGGCATGACTGGTCTAGAAGAATAAGAACAAAATTTCACTTACAAATTGAACTACTCGTATCAGCCTTTGTCATTTGATAGATGAGCAAACTGTCATAATTTCAAAATCCATTTGTAACAATAACCAACGCCTTAAGAGCGTTCTTGTAATTGACAGTTGAGACACGATTGACACTGAATCAATAGCGAAATGACTTGTTTTTCGAAATACTAGATTGAAATGTTATTGAAATAATAGCGGCTAGTGTTACTGTTACTGTAACGGCAATAACAACAAACATTAACAATTCAACTGACTGGAGACGAAGCTGTGCCATATTGTCATACCGACTGACCATAAATATGGATCAATTAAGAGTGACACATAAAAACAATATTTTGCGTAATTTTGAATCACAATAACATGGAGTTTGAACAGCTCGCAAGCATAGAGAACGCATTGAACGCATTAGAACAATCGACATCAAAGCTTAAAGGAAAGAAAGATAAAACGAATGATTGTTAAACAAGAAGAATTTTATGTTGTGCTCTTCAATCGCCTTTCTGGAACCAAGAAAATTTCTTCATTAACCATCCAATGCGTTTTAATAAGTATGCGTGGGCATTCTAAGATTCGACTTGCGAGCAGAAGCGTCAAGAACGCGCTCGTCTCTCTGCCATGTCATCTACCATGAGCGAGGGGGCCCAAGGGTCGCGCGCGGAAAGGGCGCTGGGGGCTGGCGGCGCTGCTGGTTGCAGTCTGTTTCCACTTGCAGAGCGAAGCGCACGCTGTAGCGAGATTCGTGGTAGTGCATGAAGAGTATCCAGCGCATGAGCAATTTGAGTATGGCAATTGTGCTTTAGGCAACACTGTTGGCTGGTTCGGGCTGCTAGCGTGGTTGTGATCGGTTGGTGTGGTTGGTTTGCTGGTTGGATCATATCATATCTCGTCATCAATCCATTCATGTCATATGCCATAAGCACACAAACAGAAAACTTATTGAAATTATTTTTCTTCATATGGTTTCCTTACTGTTAAACTGATTTATCGATAAATCATGACATGTCCTGGTCAATTGTTTACCTGACCAAAGAACAAAAATGATAAAATGTTTGCCAGAAAAATACAAAAAATTTAAAAGTCACAAGAAGAATATCTATTGCTGTCTCCAAAAGATTAATTTGAAAATATTACCCCCTGGGATCTAACCTTTAATGGTACCAGTGAGTAAAACTTAGCAGTTCCAAAATGTTTCCAATACCTGTGGCAAAATTTTATGTTATGCTCTTAATAATCCCGTAAGAAATTGGTGAAAATCGGTATGTCTTGAAGGGGTTTTTTCGCTAATAAACGACAATCTTTTCTTACCAGCGAAATATTGAAACGATTTTGAGATAGTAAGCCTGTTTTGTGGAGTATACGTTTGATGGATGGTGTGCAAACAATGCAGATTGCTCATCAGTGCTGAAACCAAAGAATAATTTGCGAAACTCAATTGACTTCCCTCGGGTCTTCTATTTAAAAAAGAAAGCTGAGTTGGCGTAACTAAGCCTATGAACATGCCGCTGTTCTGGGAAAACATAGGCATATTTTGGTCGATTATATGGTTCCTTCTAACTTTTTGAATAAAGCTTTCAGCTTTAGAATTCCAATTAGAAACTTCTATGCTACCGATCCGGAAATTCCAAGGGGGACCCTTGAGGTTTACACCGATGACTCTATGATACATGTCAGGATGGGCTGTGGCATATCTATTGAGAGTTCTGATATTAAGCTTTCTGCTCTGTACTCTAAATAGAGGACATGGTCATTAGGAAAGCGACCCAATGCTTGTTAGCTTGCGGTTTGTTGCCTGAAAATCTCTTGATTTAGTCAGACAGACAGTCTGCGAATATGTCCCTAACGAAAATAATTTTAACTTCCGTCCTTGTCCATGAATGCCAAAGATTTTTCAGGATATCGGATTTCGAACTCTTACATGACTTTGGATATCTCTTGGGATTTAGAAAAATGGTTTTTGTAGGATCTGTTGATGTGAGGAGGAGGAGGAGACCGACTCATGTGTTTATGCCCTATTCTTGTCATAATTGGACAAACTTTTTTGACCTCTCACTTTGTGAAATCCTTGACCGAGATATCTAATATAAAAATAGCTGCAAAAGCAAGATTTTTTTAGATCCGGGTTAGTTTCCTATAGGTAGTGTATGATAGTGATTGTGGTATCACAATGATCCTAAATGCTTGCCAAAGCAAAGAGGATCCGCCACTTTACCTAACCTAACGTAGCTCTTAAGGACTAAATTCTTTCTCAATCATATCATATCCATATTCCATCAAATTGCAATATCCACTGTAGTATATGGGCGCTTCTGACTTTTGTCAGACGGCGATATTCCAGAAAAGCTTTATTTTACTTCTGGTTAAATAGTTAATACGAAGAGCTGATGAGACCTGAAGCATTTCTGGTGCCGATAATAAAAATACATGCTCATCTAAACTAGCTTAAAAAGACAGTATCTGCTACAACTAATGTTTACACTGCAGAATTTCATCAAACATAGAAGCATGGTAACTCGCCATTAAATGAAATCCGAATATACATGCTAAAAATATCCAAAACGTTTATTAATTAAACATTAATTTATTATTTATAATTAAATCGGTGATTGTGACCGTAATTTATTGGGTAATTGAATCTAAAACAAGTTTCCTTTGTATTTTACCGGAACTCGTCTTGGGTATGGAGTCAACAAAGAAGATACCACCTTTCAAATGATATACACTCGCCATATTATCTTTAACATACTGATCAATGGTCTCTGCTGTTAAATTCGTTCCAAACTTATCTGCAGTACGTACAACAACGCAAGCGGTTAGATTCGAAGCAACCAAATCGGGTATACCGAATACACATACTTCTGCTACGCCAGGTACTTTTAAAATTAAATCTTCAATTA
>QOCX01005443.1:0-12820 GCA_005959815.1 Sarcophaga bullata | reverse complement strand
AAGATCATACAGAATCACAATATAGGTTTTTTCCGGAGCATCGTGAGTTGTAATTTATAATGTAAGGGTTATAAAAATGAGTTTGAATTAAGGTACCTCGTCAAGAGGGTTGACGTAAATCGGTTCTGACATGAAGAGAGTTGTGATAAGTATCGACTTATATACACGTGAGTCCACCTACCTGCAACCCTGATATGTGAAGAGTCGAGATTGAGTTAATTCAACTCGTAAGATGTACGTTATTCGGCCAATTCTTTAATGTTTCTATATTTCCTACCAGATTTATGATTTCTTGTATATAGGAAATTTAGGGTAAATATTTTTATTTTCCTGACGGTATGAATTCAACCGATCACCAGTGGGCATGTTATTATGCCTTAGGCATATAACTTATTTGGATAAGATTAGAGATCTGATTGAGGTGTCCGTTCTTAAGATCGATTAAGGTGAGTTTCAGCCGAGGTCTCAGAAGAGCCTGAGGAGGAGAAGTATATATTGAGAATGTATTTTTTCGGTAGTCTGCCATTTCTCAGCAAATTTTCTGGCGAATCAATCGTTTTCATGACATAGCGCTATCTTATTATTGTATACCTGTTCAACAAATTATAGAGGAATCTGAGGATTAAAAATTGGCTATATTACAAAGTGGTTTTGTTATAATTATAATATGGTAAGCCATATTCTTATAGATGTAAGTTATGAAGCTTAAGCGTTAAAGGATTTATAGACGGAATGCCCAGTGCTTTACCGAGTACACATTTTAATATAAGTACTTCCTATTGTTATATTTGCACTGATATTGCTTTATAATGGGTAATTCGTTATGTTTGTAACCAATAATTGGTCATCGTTCATGTCCTAACATGAGGTTATAACGAAAAGTAGCACTAGAACGAACAGAAAAAAATTATGAGGTCGCAATGTCGTGTTGACTGCGTATAATAAAATATGGCAAACTTGTTTAAAGTGTAAACAGTTTATCGACATTTGGAACTCGTCTTCTTCTTTTTACACTCTCACAGCCGTCCATGGTTTATATGAGTATGAATGTTGAATCGGAGGGGATGGTAGGTTAAAATTCTAATCCTGTTCAATAATATACTGTTCACTTAAACGAGAGTGAACTTTTTTTAACGCAGTGGCAATATCTGGACTGGCTAATTTTTTTGTTGTTTTTGCTAATTTTTTTATTCACTTTGACAAAATGCTGATTATTGAAAAGTATATATCAACGGGAATTCTGTAATTCATAGCTATTAGTCTCAGGCATTAAACAGTGATCTTATAAATATTACCTTTATAGTATGTGACTAGATCCTTTTAGAACGTTAAAGCATTACTTCTTAGTAATGCTCTAATATTGGGGCTATCTGTGGTATATAGAAATAATAAAAGAGATCACATTTATCTGCCAATGTAGTAAATCCTCCCGTTGAGTAATTTTATATACGGCTATGATATAGAATAATTAGGCTAACTTCATGTTTGTGCTCGAGAGATTTGGCGTGAATATAGAGTCGCCGAAGTTAATAATTTTTCGCTATTTTCGTATCGAGTTTTGTTGTATGGCTGAAAGCGTCACCAAGAGCTTAGCGACGATTCTTCCAGAGGTCAATATTTTTGAATAGACAAGCATGACTGTATGGTTCTGGGTTAAGCTTATATTCTATGTATAGAGGAATATAGAGTAGTTAAATATATTTTTGCAAAAATTCTTTGTTAGAATTGAATTGAATTGCCTACTACTTTACAGTTTATCAATTGCATTACATAGGTTATTATTGACGTCATGCTGTTTAATACTTGAAAATTTATGCGTCAGAAATCGTCAAATTTACATACTTTAATTCAAATATTTTTACTTTACATTTAATATTCTTGTATTGTTGACTTATATATGTAGATGGTATTGATTTATTGAATTTGTTTCCCCTTTTTTTATTTATAATTATTACTACGTATGTATGTATGTATGTATACATAATTATTTTTTAATTCAATTTTTTTATAATTCTTACCACCGTGACCTAAAAAAGGTATTTAAATATACCAATTAGGACCTTTATTTATTCTTTTTTTTTGGTGGGGAACTGTGCAACCAGTGGGTGTTCTTTTTCAATACATTTAGCATGTTATTAAAAAAAATTTTATTTCATGAACATATAATCCCTTATTAATCCCTTTTGTAACATTAACAAATATTTCCATAGGAGTACCCCTGAAAACCTATTAAATTGAAATAATTTCGTATTATTTCAGAAGAAATTCATTTTTAATTGTAAATTTGTTTGTTTACCATTTGCCATTAACATAATAAGCATTTTCAACTATTTAATGTAAGACTCCCCTACTCTACTGTACTGATGTTCATTTCCCATAACGAAATAATTCGATTTTCTTACATTAAGTTCCTGCATTTTTTGTTTTGTTTTTTTATTTCCGAATTTTGGAAGGGAATTTAAAGAAAACTTTGTAAAGAGACCGTAGATCGTTTGTAATACAAATGCCCTACGAATTAACACAAGCAATTGTAGAGAGATGATAACAAAACAGATAAAAAAAAACATAAGAATTCTCACGCCTATTATTAAAGCAGAAGAGAGCGAGAGAGAGAGAGAGAGAAAGAGAGAAGAAAAGAAAAATCTTTTGAAATACAAAAACTCGTTTTAAGCGCGTTTTAAGGTTTGAAAAAAAAACCGAAAGAAATAAGAAAATCGAAACACAATGAAAACAATTTTGAAAAAAAACAACAAACAATACAGATTTTTGGAAATGGAAAGTTTTTAATTACACCAAATAACCAAGAGCCACTAAAACAAAATATTCGGGGGTCTAAGCGATAAGTGCTTGTGCTCTCAATTGGAAAAGAAGAAATGTAAAGGAATGCAGGCATATTCAGAAGGGAAAATGTCTTGTAACGACGGAAGAGGCTAATTTTTTCAAGCAGGGAACTTTCTGTTTCTTCATTCTTATGTTTTTCAATCAATTTTCTCACTTTAAACTCTATGATTTAATTCCTTTACAAACTGCTGTGGGTATTAATAATCAGATATGGATCCCCGATCCTCAGAATATTAAAGCTTACTTGAAGTTCAACTGGAACCTAAAAACGACACACACATACACAGTAAGCCAAGTAAATATTCTGATTTTGTTTGTGGTATACCAACCAGCCGCCTTATGCAGGCAATGAGCTAAAAAAGGAGGCAGCAACTTTTAAAAAAAAGGTTTAAAAGGCTTAAATCAGAACCACAACTCCGTAATTCGTATTTAAATAGCCATCTAAAGGAACTCGAATTTCAATTGCCTGGCGGATGAAAATGGTGAAATCCCGGTACGACAACCGTCAGGTACAAGAAATGTTCTTTCTTGCGTAACTAAATCGGAATAAAGTCAAAATAGGCGTACTCATGGAGACCAGAAGAGCATCGGATACCAGTACACAATAGAACTTCACTTTCAGAGTTCGTCACTTGCGTCAAAGAAAGAAAAACGCTGCCGAAGTATATTTGATTGGAAGCCGTAATATTCCATCTTAAGATAAACACATGGCGTTCGGCGGTTTTTCTTATTCCCTTGAGAGCGGAGAATTGCGACAAAGTATTCTCGAAAGTATAATTTTATCACGACAATAGAGCGGCAATTCACATGATATCGAACAGCGCTTATCAACCGGTTTTAGCGATAGAGATTGAAGCCAACTAGTGCAACTTAATCGGCTTCCTTATCGATGATTGCAGGAGCCGCTCACATTAAGAGTCTGGCTTTTAGAACTTGACACCTGCCGAGTTACTTATTGCGATCTCGTAGAACTTACTTCGGATGCGTGTTAGATTTAAGTTCCGCCTGGAGGCCGTTTAGCGAAGCGATTTTTCAATCCGTTTTTCCTTTAGGAAAACTAAGTTTTACCCAAAAGGGGGAAAAAGGACAAAAGCGGCAACATATGTTTATTTAATAAAATCCGTTTTAATTCGCAGTGCGGAATTTTACGTTTCGACCAACCTGACCTACAGGTTTTCTTGCAGAACTTTTAAGAAATGCAAATGTGCAGTTGAAAAAAGCCTGTCGTTTAAGAGTCTATTTGTACATCGAGACGTAATACGATACATGCATACCAGTACATAAACTACGTAGTGATTACTGTACATACCTACATACATAATTAGATCAGTTGCCTATCCTTCCTCAGAACTACCCGACCTAGCTTCTCCACACACTTATTGTTGGGGTGTGTATTAATTTTATACGTGAATGGCGGGACCTATCGTGAAAAGTCGTCCCTGAATGACAGATTTTTGAGAAATTTTTCATTATTTCGTTGAAGATGTCTGACCTGGGGTTTGAACCGCGGCCGTACGTCTAGTAAGCTAACATACTACCTACTATACTACAGAGACTACTTTGAGAGTTCATAGCTTTGCTATTATTTTGCTTACAACTGTGTAAACACTATTGATTGACGCTGTCGCCGCTTAAAGCTAACGAGCATCATTATTGTTTATAAACAAAAAATTTTTTTTTATTATAAACACACTCACTTATACAAATACATTGAATAAATACATGCACATGTAGTAGTTGAGTATACAATTCAATAGCAGACAACAGACTATAAAGTTTATTATATTGTGTGGATGTATTGGTATGGATATACAATACTATACAGTAACGTTGTTGTTTAACTTTTAGGCTTTTTTTTACAGTTTTTTTTCTGATTTTTTTTATGTGATAAACAGTGTAACGAAAACAAACTATAATTCCTAGGTATTGTTGTTGTGTTGCTGTTGGATTTTTACATTTTACTACACAGTCTTCGCTCTCTCTCTCTTTCTCTCATGTACAATACATAGTATATTGACGTTTTTTTTATTTTTAAAGAATGAGAAGGTCAAAAGCAACAACAAGAAATGACAGAGAGTGTGAGAGAGTGGTAGCAAGGAGGGAGAGGGATAGAGAAAGGGAAAAATTTCAATTGTATACTATAAAATATCATCGTAGTAGTATATGGGTATGGTTGTGTATAAGCATGCCTGAAAGCAGTGGCATGGTTTTAACGTGAAACTGGATAATGCTGGACCAGGTCAAAATGTTGTTTATGTTTCTTCTCTTGTTATTGTTATTCTTCTTTTTTCAAATTCTCCTGTTATGCTCTGAGTATTTGTTATGAATTTACACACACACACATACACACACACACTTTTGAATGTAAATAACCATACTTAATACAGAATATTTTGTTGTTATTTTACTCTTTTAAAAAAATTTCAAGTTGTTGTTGTTGTTGCTGTTGTTGCTATTATATGCATTGTATTCTTACTGCTGTTGCCTCCGTTGGTGCTGTTGTTTATTGAGCGTTGTTTTGAAGTTTTTCAAGAAAAGGTGAATACACAGTTGCCCCGCATTAAGAGATCTTGTATAAGAGTTAAGTGGTGTATTTAAAATTGTTATACTATCTGTAAACGCATTGTATTAGAGATCTTCTAAGAGTTTGTTTATTGTATGACACATATTTTCGTACATAAGAGAATATATTTTAAAGGCTTATGCTAAGAGTTGTAGACTAAAGTTTAAGAGAGGCTTATACATTAAAATAAATCAAAGAATTTTGAATCATAATATAAAATATATTTAAAGGGGAGTAATTGAGGGTTTTACTTAAGCATCATAGCTTAATAGCACATAAAAATTCTTATCTCTTTGGATAATTATAATGTTTTTACAATTTACTATTGGCATCCCTTGTTAGCGCTAGAGCCATTGGACAATTGATTGTTGTTGTCCTCAGGTACAGGTTTTAAAACTTTCCGCATTGTATCAGGCCTGAAAACTGTGTAGCTGAACTGTTTGCATTGGCCGGTGCATCAAGCTTTGTGTTTAAAAAGTATCTCGTGAGTGAGCCGCCTTATCTTGTGGGAAGTGTGTTGGCTTAATGTAGGTTTGAGGCCTCTGCCAACATCTAGGTTAGACATAAAAACGAAAGTATGAATAAATTTCCTTCGGCAACTGTATTCTCAAAGAGATTTCTGGCAAAAACTCTGGAAAGATAACATGAAAAATTGCCATGAAAACAGTTGTCTTCAAAAATCTGCCGTTCCGGAATCGTCTCAAACGTAGATGTCGCCACTCATGTATGAACTGACAAACAATAACATACGACGTCGCTGTGAGTCAATGTAATTTAGTCCTACGTGTATTAATGGATGTATGTACTGTATGTTGTGTGTGCATTTAGCAGAAAGGCCTCAGTGTGGAGAGACGTTTCAAAGCGAAAGCTAATAGGCATGAGTGGGATAAGTTAAGCTTACTGGAGGGTCAAATCCTGAACTATCCACAGAATGCTTATTATGGCGGCCAATTATGAAGCAAAGGGCTATTGTTTAAGCAGAACGAATCGATTTGATCTCACATGGAGGTGTTTAAGCCACAGAGAATGCCAAGTGTTGGTATAAAAGTAGTAAGGTGTGACAGCAATGTTGGAGGCTGTATTAGATTCATGGTAGCATGAGCAGCAGAGCAGTGGATTATGATAATGGCGTTCGACACAAGGTTCAAAAAGTGGCATTAGGATCGTACAAATCGAGTGGTTAACAACATCCAACTAGACAAGAGAATTAAAAAATTCTGCGGTATGTACTTTGTCAGAAAGCGAAATGTTTCGTTTCAATTGGCAAACTAGAGGATATCTACTATGGAGAGATGTATGTATGCCATCAATAAATGTGTCGAATTCAATTTGAAGCGGAAATCCAAAGGACGGATAGACATACACAGGTATTTGATCATTACAAGTCTTTAGTCAAGATTAAAACCTAGCTTCTTACACCACTTATGTTGTGTGTTTTAATTTTATACACGAATGGCGAGGCCTAAAGTTGAAAGTCGATAACAGAAGCTCGTTAACAATAAATATAATTACGTTCACCAGCAGTGTCATGATCCTTGACTGCTTTTATAGTTTTGCAAAGGCCTTGTCTACTGCTTAAGCAAGCAACATGTTCTGGAGCGGTAGGCGTCAGTGGTTTTAATTTTTGTTTCTTGAATGCGGTTCGTGCTAGGCCAACAAACTGATTAAATCGATTGGGGCAAGTGAAGCATTGTAATTGAAAATTGTAATTGGTCTGTATTGGTGTTAAAAGGTTTAAAAAGCAAAAAAATTTTGTCTTTAGCAATTTAGCAAAGGCCTCAACAAGGGCTTAAGGGAAATGTTGCAAAAACTTGCTTAAAAAAAACAATATTTTTGTTATAAATTCTTTACATAGGATGAAGTCTACTTTGTAAATAAATAAATTGAAACTATAATTCAAAAATGCACTGTGCACTTACAAAAAAAATATTTCCTGCTTTTATTGCTCCTTTGAATTGCGATTTTAATCAGACACCAAGTAATTGAGTTCAATTAAAGTTCTTTCAAATGTTTATCAACCAACTTTGACATAAAATATGAAGAAAATAAAATTTTTTTCTCTTTTTTATGCAACATTTTCAACAAAAAAAACAACGAAAAAAAAATCAAAAGAAAATAACTTGTTATCCTCCATGGCAAGGATCGTGGTAGTGATGGTGCAGAAAAGTTTTTTGTGTCTTTCATTCATGGCTATCTAATGAAGGCTTCTACAGCCGTAGTTTTTCGTTAACAATTGTTTGTTTAGTTTTTTCTCACTTAGTTTACCAGAATTTTATAATTTTTTTTTTTGGGTTATTTGTCTGGCATTTAATGAAGCACAAACTGTTTATATCCGTTTGAGACAAATTATCTTCTTTTTTTTTCTTCTTTTGCTTTAGCTACTCCCTTCAATGTTCAATATGACTCAAAAGCAAGCTGGGAAAAATATAATAATAATCAGAGTTATTTCATTTTTCTCTCTGTTTGCAGCAAAGTTTTTCTTTCTCTCATTTGTTTGTTTGCATTTAATGGCTCTCATATATATCACGACTTTATCAATATCCTTGTAGGGTTTTATTTCATATATTCCAATTATAGCTCTGTTCCACTTCTGTTCTGCTTTTTTTTTTCTTCTCTCTTCTTTTCCTTGCCACACACCTGTTACACTAACAGATGGTAGCAGGGTTATTATGTTTTAAGCAAATTGGTGTAATGGCAAGAAGGAAAAAAGGAGCAACGTTTCGTTAAAGGATAAAAGAAAAAAAAAAACGGAAAATCAATAAGTTATAAAAATACTACCAATAGTACCTCGTATAGATAAATAGTAAGGAACTATTTAAATGGCAATAGAAAAAATATGAAAAAAAATATGAAAAAAATCCATATGAATTATATTTATGTATGTATGTATGCACGTTTGTTTGAACCTTACCACATACAATATATACGGGCAATATCAATACCCTGAGAATAATGCCATTCATACATACACAGACAGAGACAGAGACAGAGACAGAGAGACAGATAATGTTTTTCCATAAATGGTCGATAGTTTATGTGTTACACTCTTGCTTCAAAGACCAGCTGTTGTAGTTCAAAGAATTAACAGAGAAACATGAAGTAGAATAATAAGGACGAAAGAGTTGAATATGCTGGTATAGTTATCAGAATATGATCAATAGCAACATGGTATACACCTTAAAATAACTTCCAACATATTCTTTTCAAAAGTTGGAAAACATTTTTCAAACTGGGAACGACTGTGTGAGCCATTCCCCCGATAGGTCAACACAAATAGATACAACAAGATAATATCCTTATCTAAACGATGAGAAAAATGGTAATGAAGTATTGTGTTAAATGTTTAAAACGTTGTTAAAAGCTTAGCTTAGCTAGTCTACTATTCGGGATTAAAATTTACCTTGCTTTGCCAAAGCGAAACATTGAACATGGAACCACATCCTACAAGAAAAGATTTTTTGTTTTCATCATCAAATACATACATACATACATAATTGGGCATTACAACCCTTAAGTCAGGATTACGGCCTAGCTTCTCACACCACTTATGTTGTGTGTGCTAATTTTATACATGAGTGGCGGGACCTACAGTTTAAAGTCGACTCCGAACGACAGATTTTTTTGAGAAACTTTTCATCATCAAATGCCTTTCATCATCAAATGCCTGTGGATAATTTTACGTCAACAAGGAATGCTGTTCGGTGGCGGCTCTTGCATTTAAGAATGCCATTAATTCTATGAACCAGAAGCAGACCACAATAGCTATTGTCAGCATCTTCACACTGGTACATTAATGGAAATCATAAACGATTATAATCGTGGCTGAAAGGTAATATATTCAACAGAAAATGGAGAAAAGGAGTAGGTTTAGACTAGACGATTGTTTGTCCCATTTAGACAAATACAGTAGCGGAGCTCAGTTCCGACCATTGTCTTAAACGTCCTCAAAGGAGAGAGAGTATATGAATAGAGGAGCTAGAAAGAAAGTATAAAGAGAGAATAAGGAAGCTAAGGAATAACATAAAGACTAAACAAACAACACACCAAGAGAGCGCGACTACACTATTTGAAGCCCAAGCAGCTCAAACTAATAATGAATTCTGGAGAACATTAATGTCGGCTCTCGGCAAAGAATTCAAACAATCCAAGAAGGCCCTGCCAAGCGTCTCAAACCTCAGGAATATGTAGTGGAATATTAAATAATATCGTAAGTTTTTAAGATGTATTACCCTTCGGTAACTAAGACGTTAAAAAAAATAGAGAAAATGATGAGCTCAGTTCTTGAAATATTTGGAATAATGCTTGACAACTCTTATAAAACGGTGAACGTCTTGTTAACTGACCGGTAAACATGGAAAAGATGGATGAATGTAACTCTTGAAGATACGAAAGTCGAATCAAAGATTTGATTTGATCAAAGGTTAATTGATTCAGAGACCTGGTGAAATGCATTACAAACAAAGACTTTGGCATTACTGGAGGTCCAAATCCATTGAAGACGAAATTAATATTGTGGGTCGATGCTCAATATGCCCAGAAAAATTCTCCCTGAAGACGAGAAGATGGAGACTGTTTTCGGGGTATCGAAAGAGAGTGACCTCAGTCGAATGCGTAAATAATTTTGATTACATAGGCACTATAGCGACGCAGGAACAAGCACAAACGGCAGACTACACAGATTGAAAGTGATGATCAGACGATTACAATAACAGAAAAGCTCTTAAGGAATATTTAAGGCAAGTGTGGAGTTTATTCCCTTGTACAACATGAAACCTAATCAGTATCCAATAAAATTACACGAAAACTACAGGTAGTCATCATATGAAAGTTATGTGTATGTCCTCTTAAACTTAAACTATACTGGACACGTAAAAATTTGCAAACTTTATGTATTTTAGAGTTGATTTGTTTTGTTTTAAGTTTCACGGTTTACCCATTCTGTATTATCAATTAACGTCTAAATTTTAAAGTTTTTTTTTAAAGAAAATCACTTCTATTAAAAATTATTTTCAATTGTTGCAAATGCTGTTTGATATTTAATGTACAGAGCAACGCTTTATGGACAAACAATTTCTAAAGTTATTCTTTAAGGACTGAAAGAAAAATTCTTCTATGCAAATGAAAAAATACAAAAAGAAAAATACAAAAAATATTGGAATATTTAAAAAATATGCTGGCGTCTCCTTTAGTCTTATCCTTAAATAATAAAAACACAAAAAAAAAACACAAAAAAATTAAAAAGAAAAAGAAAAACCGTTTTGTGTACTCTCTCACCCATATACACTATCTAAACTAGACAGACATTGTAGAAAACATTTTCATTACAAATAGTAGACGCACAGTGGAATTGAAAGGAATATACTTCAACAGACCTTAGGCCATCGCGTTCTCAAATACGAGCATTCTGTGTTGATCGTAATAAAACATAGTTGAACGGAGGTAAAAGTGAAGTATTGAGCCGCTGAGGCAAATCTTCCAAACCACGATTTGGCCTTACAACAACTCATCAAGCCCAGGCTGGAATGTTAGGGCTTAATAACAATGGACTTCCATTTTCCGGCCATTCTTGGATCAATTCTCGCTTCAAACGAATCAATTGTATTATAGTAGAGCCTCTGTGATTGTTTCGCTTGGGTTCAGCTGTTTTTATATAATCATAATGATATTTGGGATACTGCTGATCTCATTAAATATACAGCATTGCCTTGATGGAATACTGCAGGTGATTTTCCATTGACAATATCAATGATACAGATCTTCCTTCTCTCGTCGACTTGGATAAGTTTAGAAGCATCGAACAGGCCATTCAGCGAACGACAAAGCACACAGAAAATTTTTTGAACGCCGTGGTTAATCGACTTCAGCTTTGATTCTACTGGTAGGTCAGGCTTTACATGTGATTCTTTCTAACTTTGTCGATGGACGATACACAGAACATTACTTTGGTGCCGACATTAATGGACTTTAGCCACAATTCTGCTGGTTGCTTGGGCTGCACATGTAATTACTTTGGCTTGAGATGACATCTAAGTTTGATTCAATACAAATAAGACTCTTTCTCACGGCATTCAGTTAGCTTCCTAGAGATACAAAAGGGCCTTTCAATGTCTTTTGAATTCACACGATAATCATCAAAGTCAAGAGAGCAGTTGCTTGCTAGACAATGACTTGAGAGTTCAAACCTCAGCTCAGACGCTTTGAAAAGTATGAAACAAATAATACTTGTTTCGGCTATCCCAGAGATGAAGGAAAATACTATGAGAGTAAGCTATTTGCCATGGAAAAGCTGTTTAAATCTGTCTATCATATTCGACTTTAAACTATAAATAGGTACCTTTAGTCATTTAGTATAAAATTAATGCACACAACATAGCTGGTATGAAGACAGGCTGTAATGTTGACAGATTTCAGCAAACAAAAATAGTCTTCGAGCCATTTCCGTAGATCATTCACTTCTGAAGTCAATGTATTTCACATAAGCTTCTAAGAGCAATCAAAGTAACTTGTAAACGACATTTGCAAAGCAAAAAGTGATGAGAAACGATAACTCACTACTTAAGTTATTAAAGACACAAACCATATATACAATCATGCAATTCATATTCATTTCATGTTCGAAATAAAGATTATCCTGATTCATGGAGCTTATCCTTGAACTGCAAACACTTTCCAAATTAACATTATTAGCCGGGTTCCAAACCTTACCATTTGTTTGAACCATGTTTCACAGAAAAACAAAATATAATGTGGGCTTTAAGTCCACCGTGCAAAGTATTTAAACAACGATTTTTTTCTGATTCTGTTTGCTGTAGTAGTTGGTGTCTTGCTTACTCTCTCTCTCTCTCTCTGTCTCTCTGTCTTTACATTTAGTTCGACTTTTTCCTTTTTGTGGTGGATGAGATAACACTTACATAGTGTTGTTGCTGCTGATGTTATTGTTCTTTTTTTTTTTTGTCCTCCTACTAAACTATATTTTTATATACTTATTCACATGCATTATACATACATACATAGACTTAGAAGAATATTTTTCCAATCTATGTTTGAGTTTTAGTACATAGACAGATAAATACTCACACTAATACGATATTTAGTAAATCTATATATGAACACTTTATTTATGCACACTTAGACATATAAAAAATCTATATATATGTATATGTGAGTGTATTTGTTTTGTTATTATATTTCATACATACTTTTATTTTATATATTACATGCATACATAGAGTAAGTAAATGTTGTTTGTATCGGTGTAGGTATATAAACGGGCTTTCAAGGCTTTATTTTGGCCAAATGCCAAATAAAATATTTTACTTCATTACTTGTGTCCTTTTTTTTTATCTATAAATGTATATGTTTGTATGTGTTTTCAGTTACCATATACCCTACTAAGCTATAGGTCATGGTGTTACA
>QOCX01005442.1:0-12679 GCA_005959815.1 Sarcophaga bullata | reverse complement strand
GATAGTCTAGTAGATAGTCTAGTAGATAGTCTAGTAGTAAGTATAGTAGATAGTCTAGTAGATAGTCTAGTAGAGAGTCTAGTAGATAGTCTAGTAGATAGTCTAGTAGATAGTCTAGTAGATAGTCTAGTAGATAGTCTGGTAGATAGTCTAGTAGATAGTCTAGTAGATAGTCTAGTAGATAGTCTATTAGATAGTCTAGTAGAGAGTCTAGTAGATAGTCTAGTAGATAGTCTAGTAGGTAGCATAGTAGGTAGTCTAATAGATAGTCTATTAGGGAGTCCAGTAGCTAGTGTAGTAAGTAGTGTAGTAGGTAGTCTAGTAGATAGTCTAGTAGAAAGTATAGTAGAGAGTCTTGTAGATAGTCTAGTAGGTAGTGTAGTGGATAGTCTAGTAGGTATCTAATAGCTTGTGTAGTAAGTAGTACAATAGGTAGTCCAGTAGGTCGTCTACTATGCAGCCTACTAGATAGTCTAGTTGGTAGTCTAGTAGGTATTCTAGTAAGTGGTTTAGTAGGTAGTAGGTCGCCTACTATGCAGCCTAGTAGGTAGTCTAGGACGTATTCTAATAGGTAGTCTAGTAGATCGTCTATGAGGTAGTCTAGTAGGTAATCTAGTAGGTAGTCTAGTAGGTAGCCTAGTAGGTAGTCTAGTACGTAATCTAGTAGGTAGTCTAGTTGGTAGTCTAGTAGGTAGTCTAAAATGTAGTGTGTTGGTTTATTAGACGTGAGGCCATGATTCATACCCCATCCCAGACATATCGAAAAACCCGAAATTCAACAAGTATTTCATAGGCGACTTCCTCTCAGAAGATTTCTGGCAGCAAAATAAAATTGCCATGAAAAGTTTCTGAAATATTCAGTCATTCGGGGTTGGCTTTAAACTGTAGAACCCAATACTCATGTTTAAAATTAACACACCCAGCATGGGTGGTGTATGAAACTATGACGTAATCCTGACTAAAGGATTGTAATGACTAATTAGATGCGGAAGTAATTAAAGGTTACATGGAACCCTTAGCTATTGTAAACAAAACTTTCATAAGCTATTGACTGTTGAATACTCTTTTCCGAAATATTTCGAGAATATGTGAACATTTAAGATTTTTTTATTGCTACTCTGTAAGCTATTCCTATGAGATAATTAGAAGGTTGATAAAATGAAGTTTTTATTTCCCTAAAAAGAAAAGTTAATCGAATTGACTACAGCCACGCGCTTAAGTTAAATTTTACCTTTTGGAAAAACACACAGATACAGGGTGTTGTAAAATAATTCAATTGCAATGCAATATTTTGACTTTACATAAGACAGAAATCATATAAGTTTTATAAGTGAACCATAAATGCGAAGTTAAGGGCATTGTAAGTTTACATTTACCTGGTTTATAAGGTTTGACCAATCGACCCTGTATAGGACAGGAATGCAGAGCCTTAAATACAAAATTTAGATTTAAATTTATACACACATGTTTGCAGCATAATTTATTGCCAACCAAATGGGCAACAACATAAAAGAAAAACTATATTGCAGTGCAGTGCATTAAATCTAACCCTTACCATTTACAATCAATGTTTATAATGTGTGGGAACTATGATCAGGACAAATATGTGTTGTTTTTCATATAATTGAGAATAGAAGAAGAGTTTCTTTCTTTAGAAAATTGTTGTTTTTCAAACCTCATTCCCTTTTTCTATCAGAGTATGCCGTCTAGACTTCTTCTTCTGGCAACCTGTCTTTATACCATAGGCCACAGCCTGTGCGCAGCTGTAAAGTCTGTTAAAGGCACATAACAAAAATGATTATTTGCCAGTAGCAATAGTAAAACATGCTGGAATCGTGTAAAACACAACGACTCTACAGCAACTTTAATGTGGCGCGAACAGCAACAAATGAACGGCAACGCGGAGAAGAGCAACATCATCTTGCCAATTACAATTATTCAACTTTAAATCTTTTATGGATTATGGTAACTTGTATAGCTTTTGGGGATATTTTTTGGAATTTTTTCTTCTTTTGTTGTTGTTTTGTTTTTGTTTCTATCAACAGTCGTTATTAAACTGGATGGATACCTTTGTGGGCATGTATTTGGGACTGTCGGTTGTTAGGCTGGCGGTGCTTGTGTATTGGGTTTGGTCTCTGGTCTAGTCCAGTACTGTGAGCATAAAAAAGAACCAAATGCGTCAAAATCAGAGCGTTAAAGTTTGTATTGACATCCGCGTTATGAGAGGCAGATATGGAAAGGAATGAATTGTTGGAAATTAGTTTCGTTTAAAAGTTGAGGTTATGATCCAACCAAGATAGAGAAAAATAAACATCTTTGAGATAGATTTGCTAGGACTTTAAATCTTTGAAATTTAAATTGGAAGATATTAAAATTCTTGTCTCTCGGCAAAGATTGAATTCTTTTAGAAATTTTAATAAATACTTTCGAGAGCTTTTTTGGATTGTTTGTAAGTGTGTATGTATGTATGTATGTGTGTAGTAAGTATCTCTAGTAGTACATTTATTATAATGATTGTATTTTCAGTTTTCCTTGTGCTGGATTTTTCTTCATTTATTTTGTTTCCTTACGATTTCAAACATCGTGATGATGATTGCAAGTTAAGCGCGTGCTTATAGTCTGCTTATTGGATTCATTGCCTTCTGCCTGTCGTGCTCTCATTGAACTCTGAGGCGCATTTGAAGCACAAGAAATTAAAAAAAAAAAAGAAAACAAAAAAAGGAATTACAAAAACGTTGTTCTTGAAATCAAATCATTTCTAGATGCCCTACACCAGCAATAATAGGAGAACTACATTGGTCAAGCAACGTTCTCAGTAATTTCCGAACGTGATGGTTCAATTTTATACTTTTAAATAGAGGAAGATGGTGTCAATATAGCGCTAGACTGGGTCTGCTTGAAGGCTATTTGCTCGCTTGAACGTAAGCTTGTTCTGCAGTTTGGCAAACTTATTTGTTTACTTAATTGGATTATGACGTAGCTTCTCACATCACATATGTTGAGTGTGTTAATTTTATACATGAGCGGCCGGATCCTACTTCGAACGACAGACTTTTGAGAAACTTTTCATGGCATTTTTATTTACTTCCGGAGTTCTTGCCAGAAGACTGTTGAAAGGAAAGTATCGAAGAAATATTTCTTGATATTCCCTTTCTATGTATCTGGTGCTAGGATTTGAACCACGGCCTCTTGCCTAATAAGTCAACACACAACCTACTAGACTACGGCAACTTCAAACCCTTTGGCAAACCCTCTTTTATGCCTGGATTGGAGAATGAAATGGCAATAATACATGGCGGAGAGAGCACCATTCAGAAGTTAAATTATATGCAGAAGGGTTATGAGTTCTAAATGAAGCCACAATCAATGTATAATACACTATCTCTACAGGAGTGTAGTTGCTTACGTACTCCTTGGTAGGAAGGTAGTCCTCTTTGAACAAGGATTGCAACCTCAGAATACTGCAAAAGATGCAACGGGAAAATAAATGGCAAAGTGGAGACAATATCAAATTCAGGTACTCAGGTATTCAGATTCGAATTCAGGAACCTAAAAGAAATAACACGATTCCTATAACCCGTAGGCTTCAGACAATGGGTTAACAATTTGACTAGGACTTTAAATTATACCATGAGTATATATCTGGAAGGACATGCTTATAACGAGGAGATATCAGAGGAGATAT
Source organism: Sarcophaga bullata (assembly GCA_005959815.1). Lineage (NCBI taxonomy): Eukaryota > Metazoa > Arthropoda > Insecta > Diptera > Sarcophagidae > Sarcophaga > Sarcophaga bullata. The sequence continues at coordinate 8,994 of QOCX01005442.1, read as the reverse complement.
CATTGCGGTACAAGTTGTCCCTGGGACACCCCTAATCAAGGGAATATAAATCAAAACAACACAACGCTTTTGTCCAACTGAACAAAATTTAGTTTTCCAGGCGGATATATATGCGCAATGTGTGCAATGGTACAGGAAATGTATGAGCTGGGTTCACAAGGCACTTGACTGAATGCTAGAAGGCAATAAGGGGTACAGATGTTCCTTTATTTTCTGTTTATAATGAGTCAATCATTTCAGATACTTGCTATACAAATTAGCAATTGAAAACCGCAAGAATTGTTTCTATTTGGAGATATTTCGTGTTATCTACCCTAAAAAAATAAGTCAACATTCTGTATTAAGGAAGGAAGATAGGCAGAGCTGTTCATCTAAGAGAGTTGGATGGACACAATTAGGCTACATAGTGCCCGTTGTATTACCAACGTTTTCCGCTACCCCCTAGTTAGGGAACTACTCCAAATGAAGCTCACAATGAAGCGCCTTAGACTGCCTATGACAATCCGTGACAATTTCCTTAGATCATCCCTATTGTAAGTATCAAAGTGTCTTTTTCATCTCAGAAAAAGTGTCAAGCATGTAACCAGTAGGTGAAAGAGATCTTCCTCCTCTTCCTCATCTCTGTAGCTTCTACAGAAATCATTATCAAAGTGGCCAAGACCAATGCGGCTGTAAGTGGACACTAAAGAATTTCATAAAAGATTCGAATAGCTTCCAGAAAAGTGAATTGAAGTAATGTAGGGTACCAATTAACCAGTGTTTACCGTATTGTTATTATCACCATTTTTCTTTTTTTTTAATTCTGTTTGTTATTATGCCTGCCTGTTGCTATTTCAGCTGTTTAAATCATTTAACGCGCCAGAAGGTAAATTATTCGAATCTATTTTTCCCGTTTTCTACCAACAATTTTCCTTTTTTTTTCATCTTGTTTTTGTTTTTGTTTTTTTATTTGCATTAAGAAAAGTGTTTTAAAATGTTTGGTTTTCTAGCTGGCAGCTGCAAATTGATGTTCTATGTCTGTGTGTGTGTGTTTGTAAAGGAAAATGGTTTTCATAATTAAGTTTGTAAAACTTGGGTCGATGCTTTCATAATAACTTCGTTCATTTTCAAATAAGAAACTGATTTCAGTTTCTTGTTCTTCTTTTTTTTTATGAAGATTTTTCTTTTTTAATGTCTTCCTGTCGTTACATTCTAGACTAAATTTAAATGGAGGGCTTGAATCATTGGTTGCTTAAAGAAGAAAAAAAAGAATGAAATTATGAACTGGTTTTACACTTGATTACCATACGTACATACATACCACGTTTATAGCCATGCTCAGCCATCAATGTCATCATCTTCATCTAACTAACGAAACGAAATCCTTTTTGGAAGAGTCATGGTCAAGAAGACAATGCCTTGTATTGCTTGCTGGCTCTGTTAAGCTTAGGCTTAAATACAGCAGCAGCAGCTAGGCAGGCGCACTTGTAAGTCCAAACAACATTTATTTGTTCAGTTTTATGGATTTTTATGATGATGATGATGATGATGATGATGATGCTGCGTTTGCTGATCACGACGATGATGCTGCTGCGGATGGATGGTATGGCAATGACGTTGATTTCTTTGCATTTCTTTTAGTTTTTATTTTCCAACGTTCTAATCCCCGTCCATTAGTATTGTTAAGTGTGTTTTGAGCATTTGAGTGTGTAGTTTTGATTTTGGCTTTTATTGTATCGCATCTCTGTTTGCGTTTTTTGTATCTTTTTTGGTTTTCGGATTGATGCATAAAATGCACTTCTTTGACATTAAGCAGCTCTAGATTTATATCTGCAATCACTCAAACCCATATGCTATGCCACTATGCCACATACTATATGAAGCCCATCGGTACAGAAGTACCAGTTACATGTTCAATGTTCAATCTATCTGTCTGTCCATCTTGTGTTCTGTTTGTCCAATCTGTCCATCTACATCTCGCTTTATGTGTTCGTTACTCTGATTTTTAACTGCTGTTCACGTTGATTGCTTATGTTAAAACTTTTATGATGGACATTTGTTTAAAAGGAAATTAAAATGGAATTAAAAAAAAAAACGAAAGAAAAAAAAATATAGAAGTCTGTTAATAATCACACATCTAAAACACATACATACACACATGCATGGCATATGTTGAGTATAGTTTCCCGAAATCTATGTTAATTAATATCTTCTGGATTTACATGGCTTTTCTTATAGAAATTCCACTAAAGTTGCTGTTCAATTTAAAGATTAACATTGTAAAACATTACTTTGCCGTGTACATGTTTGGCAATTTTAGTGGAGAATTTATCTTAGATGTCATCATACTCATAAGGTAAGCAGCCACACATAAAACTGTCAGATTTTAGCATAAATTTGATTCTTGATTTCAAGACACTTGATGTTTGCCACTGTGCGTGTACAAATGCCATCCCTGTTGAATGCTTTGTTTAGAAATTTTCCAGGAAGTGAAAAAAGTAATTGAAATCCTTCTTTCATAAGCACAACAACATACTGTCCGGGTACTCTGTGTTGTATTCAACATTTGGATTAAAACTTTAATAAAAATTTTCTGTTAATTAACATCAACCACAGCCCTTGTTTTTAAAGATAGACAGCATGGAATTTTTAAATAAATCTGTTCCTAGATTTAACCACACATAATTACTTCTATTATGGTATCAGGTTTTGCTTTCACTTACTCCTATCCTTGACATAAAACAAGGCCCTCGAAACTTACAACTGAAGGATGCTCATCGTGGAATTTAAAAAGTCTATTCTAGCAAAACGGAAATAATAGTTTTTATCACAGGCGATACTAATCCTTAATGAGATTCAGTTTTTCTTATGCAAGTAGCTTAAATATCTGGAGCTCATTTCTTGAATCAAAGCCTCTCATGGGAAGGGCGAAAGAATCGTAGGCAAGATTTGGAATCTTTGACCAATCATCACATACTGGCTCTATACGGCCGTAGTGGGACAAACCTTGCTTTATGGTGTACGATAAGCGAATAATAAAACGGAGTACTAATATAGTCAGCTGTCCTGATCGCCAGTGTGCTCTGTTGCACTCCATCCTATGCATTATTAATTATGCTCAGTTAGCTCTCCTCACATCAGTTATCAATACAGCGGGTTAAGTTGGTTAGACTAAGACTCAATGCTGTCCAATTCTGAAGCCAACATAGACTATGAACATGTTGTTATACTGTGTGTGACATACACGGATGCTGGTGGATTATACGATTTATCTGCTGTGTGTGACATACACGGATGCTGGTGGATTATACGATTCTTAAAACTCTTTGAATAGAACACTCGATTTTATAATTCCGAGAAGGCACTTTGGCTCTAAAGATCAGGAGGTTTCCAATGCAACCTTGAGGTTTGTAATGATGTCTCAAAGATACGTTCCTGAATGTGTCGTGTGTAGGTAGGCTGTAATGTTTTCCAAGCAAAGGTCATGGCTATCTTGAAATTCCCCGAAATTCTCTTGATGTAGAAGCACAAACAGGTTACGATTAAGCCGTTAAAGAATGTAGTCTCACCGTCTGAACGTTTTTCATGAATGCTGAGAATTCTCAATGAAATTTCCTATGATTCAAATGTAACTCTTATTTAGGTTCCGGAACTTAGGGAAATCGTTGGATATTGCAATGCTGATAAGCTGATGTATTCCAATTGCTTCAGGTAATTTGGACATTAACCCCACTTTTTATAAAGAGGATCAATTCCGTTGTCAACAGGAGGGTATGTGCAATATTGCTAGTTTCTATCTGACACATGTGTATACTTCCGACGCACTTCTGTTCTTATATCGCATGACCATCCATCGCACAATAGCGATCCCCACGGTCTTCTCTTCAAGGTGGCCTTGTCACGTTACCTAACCTAACCTAAATGCTCCTCCTATTGCTACAGTTGGAACAAGTTAGTATTGAGACGAGTTTACATTTATTTTAGGCATTCGGTTGTACGATGGATGTTTATAACAAAGGGTTTTGAATACCAAGTATTATTATGCTACTCTAGTTGAGGCTCCATTGAACTTGTTGTTTGGTTTCTTACATCAAAGTTCGAGTAAGAATTTCTGCCATCGAATAGAGAAATCAGAAAATCTTTATCATTATAAGTGTCAAAAGGGCATTAGCATTCCTAAAAATAAGAAATTATTTACAGAGTGGCAGGATATGAGTCTAGGACAGTAAAAAAATGGAAGACATTAATGACGGACATTGCTGCAGGGTCTCAATAAGTTAGTATATGACGAAGACATTGAAGAAATGAAAGAATTTTTAACTTCTTGTTAAAGAAACTGCTGACATCGTTTGCAATTTGGTTAAGAAACTGCATGCCTGGCAAATGAAAATCATTTATAGTCGTTCCTTTACTTTTTACTATGGCAAGGACAAGGCGAATTGTCCTCAATTTGGGCCTCATTTACCAGAAGAAACAAATGCTGCGATTGATAAGGAGTTGTTCTGGGGTTTTGCAAGAAAACATTTTCATCTTGCTGAGATAAGCGTTACTTTCAGAAATAGGAACCCACAATTTGGATATGGACTGCCAAAGAACACGAAATTGGCTCCATGAATAAATAAAAATTAAGCAAGCCTTGGAGTGACAAAAATTTTCCCCCTTTTAAATTAAAAAAAAAATAAAAAAATTATTTGTAGTGCGTGTTGAAGAATGATGTCAGTTTTTTAAATCCTGCTTGGAATGCCATTAGTTTCGTAATAAAAACGCATAACATATGCATGAAAATGAATAAGATTGCTTAAAACAATTTAAAGCTTATTGATAACAACAATAAACAATAAATGAAATGAAAATTTCTTATTCCCCACTAATGAATGATTCATTCCCCAGCAATACTGATTTCCTCTGCCTGAATGTTACGATTCGATTTCATTTTGTCCTCTCTCCCTTTGTTTGTTGTTTTGTAACTTTAGTTGCATTGGATTCGTTTTTTTGGTTGATGGCAGTCATTAACATTAATTTAAGCTGTGCTGCTCCTCGTGTATTACAGTCGCCTGGTTTAGTTATTCTATCTTCCCCCCCCTCGAACGTCTCAGGGGAACAAATAATATTTGACGAAGAAAGATTGAAATCTTTCTTTTGGTTTTTGTTTTTATTTCCTTGAAGAGATTCCTTAATAAATGCGGACAAAAATGATAACGAGAACGAAAGAAGAAAAGGGAATAGAAAAACAGGAAAGTGGGGAGGTAAAAAATTTGCTAAATTTTAAGGGAAATCGAAAACAAAGAAAGAAGTGGCCAAGCGGTTTTTAATCAACTGTTTTAGGCTAAACACGATTATAAACAACAACAATTATTCGATTACGTCGTTGTTGTTGTTGTTGTTATTTGTTAAGCACCAAACAATAATGGCTACTAAAAGAACTAAATATGCAAAATGGGTGTTTTGTGCTTGATGAGGAGTTCCTTTTTTTTTCAAGTTCTCCTACTGTTTTAGCACAAATTTTTATTGTTGAAAACGGTACCAGATCGCTCTTGACTGCAAATTAAGAGCGTACTAGGATTGGTGATTTATAAAAATTCTCAAATTTTTGCCAGTTCGAAAAAAGGGGGGTTTTATTCATATAGTGTAGCCTGGTTTTTTTTTAAAAGATGGGTCCTGGCAGGCAGAAAAAGAAGGACAAAACGAAGAATAATGTTACGGACAGTAGGGACATGCGGCGTATTGGATCCTAGATTACGGCCGATAAACTATAATTGTGATGTCGCCAAAGGAAATTCATCTCCATTAACACCAAAAATAACGTTAGTCTGGAACTCATAAGTTGGATCACTCTTGGCCAACAGTTGGTACTAATGAGTCATCAATAGGCAATTGCGTAGCAAAGATCTCTCTTCCGTACGACAAAGCTAATGCTCTACAAGGTGCTCATACTCTCCCCCCGTGCTTCTTTAGGTACGCGCAAAGCGAATGCGCACTATTAAGAGCTGATGCAGCAGGCCTAGAAAGTATTCGAGAGAATAGCTTTATGCAGTGAGCTTTTATGACCCGCCTAATGAGCATGGACCGTTTTGTAGCATGATTAAACATTCAGAGTCCTGCGCTGGCGCTCGGGCCATGTCTTTTCGAATACGAGAAGGATGCCCGCTAGACAGGGTATTTGGACCAGAAATCGGAAGGACCAGATCGATGAAACCCTATCATCGATTAGTGTGACCACTGCCTAGACGGGTAAGAAGGCAGAGAGCACTTTGAAAGATGTGTTAAGGCAGGAACGAAATCCGTTTTATTGGATTGGTTATTCCCAGTTCAAGTAAATAAGTATTTCACCACCCCCAAAAGCAAAGAGGTAGGCCCCAAAACAGTAACTCGGAATAGGGGCATTGTAATCGAATTATGAGGAACACAGTGTGCCATTACGCAGGTATTTGCTTTTGTATAGCGCCATGGCGTAAACTTTATAGATCGGGTCATTAAAAACAATACCAACAATCTAAGTCGGGTACTAATGAATGCTTATTGGTATGAGCGAGTGTAGAAGTAGTCGGCTCTAAATCTAAGTAGGTAATACATTAGCTTATTGCACATGAGGTCGTTGCTCTAACTCCTGTCTTAAACATCTCAAACGAAACGAAATACCCCTGTCCGCAGTCTTCTCGCAAAAAACTCTGAGAAGTCAAAAGGGGAATTGGCGATAAAATACGCAGTCTCAAAATCTGTCGTTTGGTGACAACTTTAACTGTTGATCCTGTTAGTATGGAACTTAAACTTAAGGTTAGGCTGTAGGTAGAGTTCAGCATAGTAGCAACAGTTTCCCTGCTAAACACAGCAAAACCATAGCTGGCATTGAATACAAGGACATCGAATACTGACAGGAAATTCAAGCTTTTAAGCAAAATATTACAGCCCAAACCAAGAAAATAGATTTTTAGCTCCCCGGTGTTCCTGTCAGAAATTTAACGGTAATTTCTAATATATTCTAGAGTACCCACCATATGGAACGCCAACATAACATTGAGAGTACAATATAAAGTGGCCCACAAACACCAATGAAAACAAACCATAGAGAGAGAGAGAGTAAAATCAGAAATGTTTTTTTTTTGTTTTTTTGGTTTGTTTTGTATTTTCCCCTGATTTTTGTCTTGGTAATCGTGTTAAATTTATACTGCTTTAACTGGCTTGGCACTGCCCACTCTATTCACTGCTAACTGCAAGCAATTTAATTTATGTAAATATGCATTCATTAATTATCATTTAATTGTCGTACTATCCCTCCGGTATACCAGTTGTGGTACTACTGGTAACCATAAATGCAAACACACACAACAATGCCTCAACGTAAACTACGGATGAGTTGGTTGGTTTACATAGCGAAACAAATAAACAAAAAGAGGCGAAAGAGGAAAGAGGAAAAGCGGACTATTACCAGTCAGACTGACCAATAGTTAGAGCAATTGACAAGTTTTTTTGTTTTTTGCAGAACAAAAAAAGGGATGTAAAAAGTAAATAAAAGCAATTAAATTGTAATGGAAAATATTTCAAAAAGTGATTAGAAAATTATGAACAACATTTAAGTTTCTTCCTTTTCCTTTTTCTTCTACTTTTCTTTTTTTCACTTCTCTTTCCCTTCCTTTCTTTTATTTATTTAACTATACGCCTACAGTAAGTCCAAGTAGCTCTTAAGCACTTTTCTCCAAAGCCTTTGTAAGAATTTTTTCTTATACGACTGAAGCCTTGGTTACGAAAGTTTTGGTTTCGAACCTGGAAAATTCATTTCCAACTATTCAACGGATAGACTCCAGCAATCCCGCTCCGCAAAGTTTTCCTTCATTTCGAACTTGAAAGGGATTGTATCGTAAGAGATACACGCATAAATGACAACAGATTAAGGACTTGCTTGCAAAAATATTTAAAAGTGATGCACCAAAGAGATCACAGCATCTATGTACCAAGTCCTAGTTTTTCAAATTCGACCTTGAAATTGTCAATGTAAGCTCCTTTTAATTACCCTTCAGAGGCTTACGATGGAGGAAATGCCTGTCCTTACCCTACTTAGTTAATATAGTCATTAAACAACACCTTTTGTCAGGATTACAACCTAGCTTCTCATACTACACCATGTTGAGTGTGCCTAATTCTGTCAGTGATGTCTGTCCCGCCTCCGAATGCAGATTTTTTTCCGAAATTTTTCATCGGCAATTCATTATGCTCTCGTTAGATTTTTTTGCTAGAAAACTGCTGACAGGGTTTTCGTTTCGTTTGAATGGTTAAGACACAAAGTTTTTGAGCCACTATCTCACGTCTAATTAGCCAATACATTACCAGCTAGCCTAGGGCGACTTCGCTGACGCCAATAGGGCAGATTTGATAACGACCACTAGAAATCAATTCACGCGCATTACAGAAAGCAGACATTTGTGTATGCTTCTGTGTTCCATCATAATCCATCAATACGTCCTTATTGCAAACTAGTATTTTGATTTCTCCTTTGCCTTTGGCGTTAAGCACTTACTTACTTAATTGGCCATTAACAACCCGATAAACGGATTTCGTTCTGCCTTAACACATCCTGCCAGACGCCTCTGCTTCCTGCACGCCTGTTCCTCAATTTGGTCCTTCCAACGAGAAACAATGCCGTCCTCTTGGTCGATTTCCGCAGACCACCGCATCAAATACCCGTCTCGCCGTAATATCCTCCTCTTTTCGAACGACATGGCCGAGCCAGTGCAGCAGCTGGAAGTTAATTAGCTGCGCAACGTGCTTGTCGTTGAGGAGCTCATACAGCTAACTGTTGGATAGAATGTGGAAACCATCGCCAACTCGCACTGGTCCAAAGATCTAACGGAAGGCTTTTCTTTCGAATACTCTCAAGGCTGCTATATCAATGCTTAATAGTGTCCATGCCTCTGCCGTGCCATAAAGAAGCACGAGGGTCTTGTAGAATAATAGCATTGTCGTACGAGAGAGGTTTTTGCTACTAAATTGCCTATTGAGACCATAGTAGAAACTGTTGGC
>QOCX01005441.1:0-12823 GCA_005959815.1 Sarcophaga bullata | reverse complement strand
AGTCGACTCTGAACGATAGATTTTTTTGAAAAACTTTTCGTGGCAATTTTATTTACTCTCAGAGTTTTTGCCAGAAATCTGTTGAGAGGAAGTCGCCAGTTAAATACTTTCCATATTTCGTTTTTGATGCCTGCCCGGGAATTCGGAGGCCTGGCTTTCCATTTAATAAACCACACACATACGTACTAGACTACGGCGACAAATCTTAGCCTTTCGTAATTTCTAAAGCTCTTCTTTTTATCCGGCCTGTTGCATTCAACGTAATGACTCTCACCCTAGTTAATGCTACAAAAGGGCTCTCGACTATGCCTATGAAGTCTGCTGTGGATACAGATTCTTTATCAATTTTTCCGCAGTGATCCCACAGTGAAATTCGCGCCCAAACAAGCTTGTTCACTACTTTGAATTGTAGAAGCCAGTTTATTAACGATACAAAACATAATTCCATCATTCTATTTGCTGTCAAGTGCGAGGATTTAATCCGTCATTTCTTAAAAAAATATTATATTTAAAGAAATTTTGAGAATTCTTTAGTTTATTGTTTGTTCTCTCTCCCTCTCATACCAATCTGGAAAAACAGTCTTTTATAAATTTGTTTCAATATATGGCTATGAAGGTAATAAGCAGACAAACAGTGGCTGAAAAATAGAAGTTAAAATATGCCAGCAAATATTTAGGTTGCACGCCACAGAACCTCTTGAAGATATATAGGCCTTCGGTTTACAGCTTTAACATGCAAAATTATGTTTACAGTACCTTAATATTACTAATAATATTACCCAGATGATAACGGAAATTAATACTAGTTGTGGTCTGAACAGCTCAAAATATTGTTTCGACTGTTGACGGTATTGGTTCAAATTTTCTAAAGTTTTCACTGTTGATGATAGTTACTTACACATTATCAGATGCGAACTTTACCAAGAGACTTACAATACCTACAACCAGTCATAAAGGAAGCAATTGCTAAGTGTTAGAGTTTTCTTCAAGGGATAACGCAAAAGTATGATATTGCCAAGCATAGTTTTATTTATAAATGTTTTTTATTGGGATAAAAATTAATTTTAATTTATTTTAACACAGGATTCTTAGTGCCGACACTGGTGAAATTGAATGAAGGAATGAAGGCAATGTAAACAAAAAATGCTTAAAATTTATTTCTGTGTCTTTTAATTCCTCATCTATCTGCACTTCTGCCAATAAAATACTCGCTTTTTTAAAAAGACTTCAAGTTTAGTGCATAGTCCCCAACGAACATTCTACAATATTCGTTTAAGAAGCGTAAAAATGCATTCAGTTCTTGTCTAGCTTTTAAGGAAGAAGATTCATGTCCTTTTTTTCAGCCTTTCAACTATACACCAAAAAACTGATCACATGTAGATTCACATTTTCCAATGCGATTCACTAGTATAATGAGAAATGATCTCCATTTTTGGAGAAATATTGTCAAGTTAAATACACAGTATTTTAGGGATTTGGCACTGAATATATTCCTATATTTTCCACAGCACACACAAACCACCAAAATATTGATTACTAACAATTTTCTCTGGGTTAACACATGTCCTCACAAATACACTCATATTTTTACTGTTCTCTTGGGCCGACGTCTGATTTTTAGGCATTAACTCTGTGTTTGGCTTAACGCCAAACGTACTGCTTTCCTACCTGATTCGTGTATTATACCTACATGGGTACTCTTTACTAATGAAAGTAAATTTAACCTTCATGGAAACATGCAAATGTGTAACTGTTAACTGTATTTAACTCTAATAAAACACAAATATATTGGTGAGATATGTGACTATAATTGTTACATATTTTATTCATGAGCAAATGTGTGGTACTTACCGTGCGCAGTGATTGGATTTTTATTGGTAATTATAACAATTTTTAATATTTGAGTTTGCACGATATTAAACCAACTGTATAAGCATAATTATCCAATGGTTAGAAATAAAATACGTCCACACAAACTCAGTTAGTTTTAATAAAAAGCTAATTAGCATTGAACTGGGTTTTAAAAGTGGTTCAGCGGTGACTAGATTGCGCGTTTCTTGTTTAAATTGTGCAATAAATTTCTAATTAGTTTTGTATTTCAATTGGCATAATGAGTACGAAATTGATAAATCAACAACATAAAATATAGCAAATAATAACCAAATCAACTTTGATAGCATAATTATTAACTTTAACATAATATCGGTAGGCCATCTATTGGTTTAAATACTGTAAGTCATTCTATTTCGTCACAAAATTCAGTATATTCCCACTTCGCGTAATGAATAGTTTTCCGCTGTTTTGGCACGCTTTTTTTTTTTGGAAGAAAATCAGCCCGTGAAGAATCCATTTGAAGCTCGTTACATCTGGTGGGCATGGTTAATAAGCAACATTGCCATAATTCCCTGGACCTCAGACCTTGTCTTACAGAGGCCAACGCCACAATTAAGAGTGACTGTTTGTCCAGCCTTGTATTAGCGTAGACATACTGACCCATATTCTAAAATGAGGACGGCTCAAACATTATGTCAAATGGAGACCCGTAGTCGCACCATGATAATCCGATTTCTGCTAGTACAGAATCTTCATGGATTAACTTCAACACGATGTTTGATTTCAACGTGACGAGTACAATTAGTCCACATCTCAATGCCACAATCGATTTATTTGCGTCCAAATGTTTGTAGGCCTTTAATTAAGTGAAGAGCTGCGCATTTTCACATCGTAGTCTTATTTAAAGAAAAGTGTTATTCGACAAACCTAGAACCATTGAGCATTTAAAGTAACATTCTGATGCCACACACTCGAAGAAGTACATGAAAATTGGATCCTTTTTTTGTCATTATATTTTAAATTTTAAACTTTTAATTCCCACCCTTTATATTCCAATAATTAAATTATACGAGGTCCGCTACAAAAAAAACCAATGATTCTGCTAACTTGAATTCTTGCTAATTTCTATTTTATTCGCAGCAATGGCAGAATTAGTGGCTCAAAGTGGAAGATGAGTATTAGTGTTGCAATACATAAAATAATAATAGAGTTTAATAATAAATACATCGTTGAATGCAATATTTTTATGCATTGCCACTGCTGCCTTTATTGCTACAGATGGAATGTGTACTGCTGCGTGCGTCTTGTGCTTATATCATACACTTTTCCACCACAAAAGCCCCACACCACATAAAGATAATTAAAACGGAGGAAAGATTGATAAATTTCAGACCTGACGAGTATGAAGAGGTACAGATTATTTGCTACAAATTAAAATTCACATAAACGGTCAATTATAGGGACTTTCGAACTTGAACGAGTTGATATAAACCATTTTTTGTGCTAATGTCTGTCAAAATTACTTGTCCAGTTATTTAATGAAAAACATATACACGATGTGAGTTCCGAAATGCAGTTCTGAAAGCCAGTTGAAACTGACGCAAATTTACATCGAAAATTAGTCAGACATGAGGCCCAAGTTGAATCACTGTGAACAAAAAATTTTAGTATTGAAATAATACTTCTCCACCTGAGACCTAAGACATTTAATGTATCTTCGAAAAAGCCCGCCAGTTCTTTGGTAAGCTTTCCAGTGTCAACGGCGAGCTCTATAATTATCAAGTTTTTATGGCCTGTATGTATGGATAATCTTTAGTACTACGCATACTAGTCATTACAGGCACTTTAGTCAAGATTTACGAACTAATTTCTTACCACCTACTTATGTTGTGTGCGTTAATTTTAACAGTTTCAAGTCTATCCAGTTTTTGTTTATTTCTCAGGCATGTTTTTTATTTTGTAATTATTTTTGTTATTTATTGATTGAAATGAATTTCAAGAAAACCTATGTCAGTACTTTTTAATAAGTTTTTGAATCTCTAAATGTAGATGAAATGCTTGGGGCATTCAAACTTTTGTCCATGACTGCATTTTGCATTGCGACAAGCTATGTCAGGTTTTTCCAATATTTTAAAATTTATGTCGCAGTATTCATAAAATGAAAGCAGTTGGATTATTACAGTAGTCGTATAGTGTCATATTATAGCATGAAGTGTCACACATTNNNNACATTAGACAGTAATAAATATAAACGTTATGTATGTATAAGTGGAAGAAGGAGAAGTCATATTACAAACTTGTATTAAAGTCTATATAAAGGAGTATATTTAACCATTACATTATATTACAATATTACTTTATAATTTCTTTTATATCAATTGTAGTAAAATCTAAACGACTATCTGTATTTATTTTTAATAAAGAGAACCACAATTTTCTTCGCAAATACATGACTCTAGTAATCTGCATTTCTCGCTGGCAGAGTAACAACATTTGAACAAAAGCAAAAATGTTCGAGAAGATTAAATGAGCATTCCTTCAGCTTTATATTTAGTCATTGGGATTTACTTTTTAGAAAATTGGACTGAAAGTGCAGTGACTGTGAATTGCATTCCTTGCGGGAAGATGATATCGGAGTTCATGACGCCTCAATTGCAGATCCATGCACGATATGTGGTTTCAACAAGACGACTCACCGCTTAAGTTACAATCGATTAAATGCAGCAACGATTTCCACAATAATGTATCACAAGAAATTCTGTTATTACCTTATGCGAATAAACCACATACAATTCCTGATCTCATATCCGAGATCTTTTTAAAAAGCGTAATGGTGGCCATTTATTTTAACCCAACTTAATCGAAACATGTCTTCTACATAATCCAATAAGAAAAGTCACAATAGTACATGTTTTTATTTTAAGAGAGAAAGTGTATTCGTATTGTGACAACCTTTGTTTATCTCTTTATTCCAGTTTGATAACAATCTCTAGTGGGACTTACATGTATACTGTCGATTAGAAATGTGTTCTTGTTAATAAGAAGTAAAATCAATAGGTTAGTCGATTTACTTGGTAAGCGCATTTAAACAACGATGGAATCCAAACTACAATTCAATTTAAAACAGTCCCTTAACACTTTATTATTTTCAACAAAGTTTATGCCATTNNNGTGATGAGTGGAGTATTTGCTAACCTTACAATTAAATGTTGGTACTTTAAAATACGAAACTGTACCAACGGAACTGTTTTATGCTTTCTGAAAACGTTCTTTGAATGAAAAATGTGTTATAGTTAGGACATTTTGAACCAAAGAAAAAAATCACCCGATTCGACCTTAATTAGGACCAAGCATAATAAACTCATGCGTAATATGTAAAAGTTTCAATCTAATCTAAAATTGTTTTAAGGTTCTTTATCGATAGAGCAAAACACCCTCTTTTTGCTCCTATGCTTTAATAAATTTCCAACTTGGAACTACTACTACGTCGAGGCATCACATGTACAAGATAGGCAAATTCCGGGGTTATGTTGTTCCATTCTCGCCAATTCCTGCTTTACTGTGCTGACAATGAATTTACAGAGTTTACAGAGCAATTTTGCCCAAACATGCTCAATAATGTAGAGATCACGGGTCTTTGCCGTATTTAAAATAGTTTTGAACAATTATGCATAATCTACAGTTACGAAACGTACTTCAGATCGATGTTCTGGTAGAAACAAATGTGTCCAATATATTTAACATATCGGCACTTTGTTTCATATTTTATTTTAAAAGGTCCAAATATTGGAATTAAAGCATTTTACTGTCTATATAAGGAACATATTCTACTCCTGGTCTGGAAACACATTCCCCCACCAGTACCGACTCTCGTTGAAAATAGCCTGAGTATTATTAGCAGACGTCAGCACCAAAAGCCACCGGTGGCCCAACATCTTCGGCTTTTTACACATATTAGGACACGAACATCTACAATATTCGTTTAAGAGAGCGTAAAAATGCATTCAGTGTCTTGTCTGCTTTTAAGGAAGAAGATTCATGTTGCTTTTTTTCAGCTTTCAACTATACACCAAAAAAACTATCACAGTAGGATTCACTATTTTCCAATGCGATTCACTAGTATAAATGAGAAATGATCTCCATTTTTGGAGAAATATTTGTCAAGTTAAATACACAGTATTTAGGGATTTGGCACTGAATATATTTCCTATATTTTCCACAGCACCACAAAACCACCACAAATATTAGATTACTAACAATTTTCCTCTGGGTTAACACATGTCTCTCACAAATACACTCATATTTTTATCATGTTCTCTTAGTGCCGACGTCTGATTTTTAGGCATTAATTCTGTGTTTGGCTTACGCCAAACGTACTGCTTTCCATCTGATTCGTGTATGTAGTACCTACATGGGTACTCTTTACTAATGAAAGTAAATTTAACCTTCATGGAACACATGCAAATGTGTAACTGTTAACTGTATTTAACTCTAATAAAAACACAAATAATTGTGTGAGATATGTGACTATAATGTGTTTACATATTTTATTCATGATGCAAATGTGTGGTACTTACCGTGCGACAGTGATTGGATTTTTATTGGTAATTATAAACAATTTTTAATATTTGAGTTTGCACGATATTTAAACCAACTGTATAAGCACTAATTATCCCAATGGTTAGAAATAAAATACATCCAACACAAACTCAGTTAGTTTTAATAAAAATGTTACTAATTAGCATTGAAACTGGTTTAAAAAGTGGTTCAGCGGTGACTAGATTGCGTTTCTTGTTTAAATTGTGCCAATAAATTTCTAATTAGTTTTGTATTTCAATTGGCATTAATTAGTACAAAATTTGATATAAAAATAAACAACATAAAATATAGCAAATAATAAACCAAATGCAAACTTGTGAAGTAGCATAATTATTAACTTTAACATAATATAGGGTAGGTCATTCTATTCTATCACAGAATTCAGTATATTATCTCCACTGCACGTAAGTAATAGATTTACGCTTGGTTAACGTCGGGATTTATTGGGCCAACGAGAATCAGCGTGAAGATTCTCATTTTGAAGCTCATTTTCATCTTGGTGACTATATTCAAAAGCAAAATTGCCGTATTCTGGACTCAGAACCTTGTCTTACAGAGGCCAACGTCCACATTAAGAGTGACTGTTGGGTCCAGCTTGTATAGCGTAGACATAATTGACTCATATTTCTTTAAAAATGAGGACGGCTCAAACATTATAGTCAATGGGGATGCCTATCGCACCATGATAATCGATTTCATGGTACCAGATCTTCATGGTATTAATGTCAACGATGTTTAGTTTCAACGTGACCGGTACAAATAGCCACACATCTCATGCCACAATCGATTTATTGCGTCAAATGTTTGTTAGGCCTTTAATTAAGTGAAGTAGCTGCATTTTCACATCGTTAGTCTATTTAAAGAAAAGTGTTATGTCGACAAAACCAGAACCATTGAGCATTTGAAGGCTAACATTCTTGATGCCACACACTCGAAGAAGTACATGAAAATTGATCCTTTTTTGTTTCATTATATTTTTAAATTTAAACTTTTAAATTTCCCACCCTTTGTATTCCAATAATTAATTATAGAGGCAGCGCTACAAAAAAACAATGATTCTGCTACTTTGAATTCTTGCTAATTTCTATTTTTATTCGCAGCAATGGCAGAATTAGTGCTCAAAGTGGAAGGATGAGTATTAGTGTTGTCAATGAGAGTATAGTGTTGTCAATACAATAAAACACATAACATAGAAGTTTTAAAATAAATATGTCGTAGTGAATTGTTTATTTTTATGCTTTCTCACTGCTACCTTTATTGCTACAATTGGAAAATTGTTGTGCTTGCTGCGTTGCGTCTATTGTGCTTATATCATTACACTTTTCACACAAAAACCCCACCCACACATAAAGATCTAATTAAAACGTGATGGAAAATGGTTAATAAATTTCAGACTTGACGATATGAAGAGTCAGATTATTATTGCAACAAATTAAAATTCGAATAAATCGGATCATTTAGTAGGAATTTTTGAACTTGAACAGTTGATAATAACCATTTTGTTGTTGCTATGCTGTCAAAATTACTTGTCATTTATTTAATGAAAGAACATATACAACGATGTGAGTTCGCGAAATGAGTTCTGAAGCAGTTGAAAACTGACGCAAATTTACATCGAAAAATTATGTCAGACATGAGGCCAAGTTTTGAATCACTGTGAACAAAAAATATTTTAGTATTTGAAATAATACTTCTCCACCTGAGACCTAAGGACATTTAATGTATCTCGAAAAAGCCGCAGTTTCTTTGGCTAAGCTTTCAGTGTCAACGGCGAGCTCTATAATTATCAATTTTTTATGGCCTGTATTGTATTGGATAATCTTGGTACACGCATAACTAGTCATTACAGCACTTTAGTCAGGATCGAACTAATTTCTTACACCACCTATGTTATGTGCGTTAATTTTAACAGTTTCAAGTCGTATCCGAAACGATAGATTTTTGAGAAACTTTTCATGGCAATTTATTAACTCTCCGTGAACTTGCCATAAATCTTTCAAGAGGAAGTCGCCGAAGAAATGTTTTTTTCATATTCGTTCTGTTGGAGATGTCTGACCTGGTTGCTTGACCAAGCTTCTCATGTATGATCCAACACAACACAACTATTTACTAGACTACGGCGACCAATGGCAAAAGGTATTAACAGGATGGCACTACATGCCGCGTGGCTAATGTCACATTGGATATTCTAAGACATCTCACATGGAGGTAATCCCACAGTCATGGAAAATTGGCCATTTTGAATGAACTCCATCCAGAGAAGCTGTGGCGAACTCGTCTAATAAGTCAACACATTACTACTAGCCTACGGCGATTTGACTGTATTTTTCCAAAAACCTAGAGCAAAGGAGCAATTCGGATTCAGCTCACAGAAATTTATATTAAAGTATGGTCATAGAAACATAGAACATTGGACATAGCAATACCATCTCACAATCGAGCCGCCATTCGAGCAGTCGGCTCTTATGGGATTAAGTCGAATATGGTATGAGATTTTCTTAAGAAGTTAAGTCACTTAGGTAGAGAAAATTAGGTCAGCATTTGTTAGGTTTCAGGTAAGGTGGACAAGTAGATGTCGCCGTAGTTTAGTAGGTAGTGTGTTGACTTTTTGGACGTGAGGCTACGGTTTAAACTCCATGTTAGACATCTCTAACAAAATGAAATTTTAAAAATATTTTCTCGGAAAAATAGAAGTCAATACTCTCTGACAGTCTGAAATCAACACACATAATATAAGCGATGTGAGAAGTTTGGTCGTAATCCTGACTGAAAGGTTGTAATGATCAATTATGTTTGCGAAGTGGTGAACCTACACTCCGCTGATAGACCAGAAGCCTTCCGTGGTGTGAAAGCGGATGTTGGCAAAAATATATGCTTAACGAAAGGGAAGATAAAGAGCGCAAGCCCCTTTTCAAGTTAAGTCATGCATCAGATCACTCAATCTGAGTCATGTATCATGCTATTCCACAGAACACTGAAAATTTTCTGTACCCTTTTTTCAGAATAAGACAGAATAAGAGTTCTCTTGAGTCCAACATGTGGTTTTTTCGGAACCTGTAAGAGAAAGATATACCTGGATGCACATTAAGTGCTAGGCAGGGAATTACCATTGTTGACACCTGACAGCATCATAAAATTTATGAGGACCATAGGCTTGGAGGATACATTATGGAGGTACTCTATAAATTTTGAGTGGAATTCAATAGATTGTAGGGTCACAATACTAAGGCACCTTTTCACGACAATAATAATAAAGCAGTGTCTGGCTATGGATTTTTTGTTTTTTGAAATATTGTCGGTCTGTGTTACTACATTTGTACCCACCAGAATTTCGATTGCCACTAAAGAAGGCTGAATACTGTTGTAATTTTGGTATAATAATAAATAAATTAATATTCTTTGCAACTTCATAAAATTTAAATAAAAAAATCAAAACTTGAATGTCTGTTGAGTTTTGAAGCTAAGTTTTAACAAAAGTCGGCATGTAAATTAACATCGACCATGTTTATAATTTAAAGATACAATTTGAAAGCTTTAGAAATTTTTTCCGGCATTTTCATATCTATTGGACAGTGTGCTTAAAAATATGCTTTATAAATATGTCTTAAAATTATAACAATTCGTTTATAACTCTCTCTTCATAACACATTTTTCATTGTGAATACTGGGCAAAAGGTATAAAATTTCAAATGTTTCTGCTTCCTGCTGTCATTTTTATTTCATAGAAAGAATTCTTTTTCTTTTTGCTTAAGGAATCGTTTAAATTGGATTCTAAAGTAACAAAGTATCATCATCACAAACGATGTAAATACGTATGACAAACATCTTTTCGTTTACACATTCAAGTGTCTCTGCGGGTATGTGTGATGATTGCTTTTCGGATTTTAGGGTTCTTTTACAAAACCATTATTATGGTTGAAATCTTGCGACAGCTCATAGATATATTCATTCACGTTGCCTTTTAGTTTTCACATAGTTCTTCTTTCTTTTTTTTCAATCTTATCTCAAGAAGTATTTCTTATAGTTGATGATATTGTAGACAATTTATGTTGTGTCTGCTTTTGTTGCAGTTGAGACTTTCATCATCAAACATTTTGTTTGTAAAGGAAAAAGTAAACCACCTCAGGTTAGGACTTAATGTGTATTTTTCTGTAAGTGAAATAAAAACCTCTTGAAATGGAATTAAAGAAAAATGAAATAGTCTTTACATTCAGTTTCGTTTTGATAAATTTTTAATTTTTCTTTTTTTTTACTTTAATCACGTAAATGTTTTGGTTTTTTTTATAAAATTTAGATTTTATGAAAATAATATAATATATGGTATGCGGAAAGTGAAGAGTAAAGTAAAACCTTCCTTTACAACAACATCTCCTACTTCAAAGACATTGTAATCTCTGTTCTTGCTAAGTAAGCCAGGTCATCGGCTATGTAACAGCGTTATCCTGCACACAAAAAAATTGAACTACGATATAAGCGATATAAGCTGTTAGTATGGCCAACCCCAGTACCAGGATAACTAATAGTTACTCAGGGTTACGTCTTAGCTTTTCACGCCTCCTATGTTATGAGTGGCGGAAATAAAGTTTAAAGCGTCTCTGATCGACAGATTTTTGATTTTATTTACTCTCAGAGCTTGTGCCAGAAATTTTTTGAGAGAAAGCCGGCGAAGACATAGGTTTTCTAATTTCATTTTGTTGGAGATGTCTGATAAGCCAACATTTCACCTAATTAGACTACTGCGACTTTAATTATTCAATCCAGTTATACACGATATATAAAACCAAACATTATAAAAGAAAAGAACGTTGTCCAGTTTTTGGTTAAAAAAAACATGATTTGAACAAATTCATATTCGGTATCCAATATTACCACGGTCTGGAGCAAATTTTACACACTGCTTGGGCAGTTTTACAACTAAACACATCACACCAATGTTAAGAGAAAGGATCCGCTTTACGAACATAAAATAGCAAAATTCGTGTGGATAAAAACGGGAAATATTACAACTTTTATTTCATCTAACAATACTTCCTGTGTGACTTATAACGTTTGCTTACACATCATGTCAATAATAGCTGCAGAATACTAGATAGCCTCAAGTAAACCTTTAAACAACTCCGAACGACAGTTAAGGAAATGGAGATGGTGCAACATCGTTTAACATCAAAATGTCAAACTAAAGATACCAACACAAAACCACGGACTTGTTTACTTGATTAACAAATAAACAAAAATATAGTAACAACATAACTATAACGAAAGAGCGATAAACAAATAAACAACAACTCTGCAAGGACGAACATAAGCAAGACACACTAACAAACTAACTATATAAATGTAAAAAAGACTTAAACAAACTAACCGGTATATAAATGTAAAAAAAGGCAAAAGACTTCGAACTTCAAGAACCTTTCATTCAGACTGTTTTACGTTCTTATATCTATAATAAGCAAGGCAAAGCATGCAACAGCCGCGGATAGAAGTCAGTCAGTTCTTGGTGCTGAAGACGCGTTGCCGTGTGAATAAGCATTCGTGGTTTGATGATTCTCCGTATACTAAAAGATCTATCAGAACAATTGCTCTAAGTAATTGTTATTGTTTTTATTCGCAAAGGCAGATAACGCAGGATAACAAATAATAGTGAATTTGTTCTGTCTTTAGAACAAGCGGTCTGAACAGTGGCACACAAAATTGTGCGAACTAATAAAAATTGATTTATTAAAACTGAACATAACTTTATTATTTTATTTTTATTGTGCAATCTAGAGAGGCTCATATTTCAAACCTTTTTCAATAAGATAAAAAGGTAACAATTATTTTATCTCTCAGTAAACCTGTTTGACTAGGGAGCTCTCGGAGGAAAATTTTTTCTTCACATTTCGTTTCGTTTGAGAATAACGGGGCTTGAACTGTCTTCTTCACGTCTAATCAACACACCTACCTTAATCTAGCACGTTATGCGGCTTTAATTGTGAATGCATTTCTTTTGATTAAAAGTATATATATAAGCCTTGCACATCGACTCGCCAAAGGGTGTACTGATTCTATCATCACATTGACAACATTCAAAGAGGGCTTGACAATTTGAGTTGATAGTGCGCGACGAATGTCTGAGGAAAATTCGAGGCAAGATGACAAAAGTGTCATTTACAAAATGAAAAATAATTCTATTCAAAATCTTGGGGATATATTTCCCATGAATTATGATGTAATAAATGTATATTACCATGATGGTTCGACCACTAAACAGAACAAATCCGAAAGTGGATAAAATAAATACGGAGAGGATGAAGAGGTCAGCAATGAAAATCTACCTTACAATGGCGTTGGAGACACCTTTGGATTTATGCCTATTGCATATGTATATTAGTGTAGTCTCTGGTTAGAATAA
>QOCX01005440.1:0-12826 GCA_005959815.1 Sarcophaga bullata | reverse complement strand
CCAGGAAATGGTATGTCATTCAGCGGTTAGCCGCATGTGGATACTTTGGCATGAGGTCACTGAAGGTAACAAAAAAGCAGTCGAACTTGTAAAGACTGGTACAAACAAAAAACAACAGAAAAGATTTTCTTCTTTCTTTTGTTTCTTATATTTTCCTTTTTTTGCTTAAGGTCTGTTGCTGTAATTTTTTTGCAATAAAAAACCCCGACCACATTGAATTTTTAAGAAATTTAACCACAACACTTATTTGTATTTTGATGATTAATAATAAAAAAAAAATAATTTAGAAAAACCGCAAAGATCTAAATTGAAGTAAAGATTTGTTTATTTAAATATTTATTTTACTTATTACATTACGATATACCGGCTTACTTAATTGGTCATTACAACACTTCAGTTAGGATTAAAACCTAGCTTCTCACACTAACCATAGTTTATTAAGTTTGTTGTAATCCATAATAACATTCAAGTCTAGTGGGTACTGTTAGCGTGATGGTTTTGACGAGTTTGATGTAAATTTATAAACAATATTGAATGAAGATGACAGTTTGAGTCAGAAACAATTGACCGAAATATTAAACGTTATACAACAAACTAGTTCTGACCATTTAAAGGCTGTGGGAAAGATATAAAAGTCTGGAAAATGGAAACTTCCTTGGGTACTTTTGTTTTAGATACGATAGAAAATTAGTATTGCATTGAATTGTTACTGGTGATGCAAAAATGAATTTATTTTCAGAATTTAAATAAGAAAAATCATGGTTTAATCCTGGACATAAATTAATTTCGGCAACAAAACCAATCCGATTTGGCCGAACAATGGTATGCGTCTGGGTGAAACCGTTGTTACAGATCGCTAGCGACAATAAATGATCAAGTTGAAGTATACATTGATCGAAAAATGATCAGAGTGGGTCACAAAACACGGCAAGGTATTTTTGCAGCATAACAATGCACCTGCATAAAAAGCAAAAGCTGTTCAGGATAAATTAAGGCGAAATGAGCACTAAGGATGATGCATACAGTGGACGCCCTATAGGGACTGTTACCAACGAAAATATCAAAAAAGTCTACAAATTTGATTGAGATAGCTGATGTTGAGCTGTGTTAGAATTAGTTCCACTTTACAGCCGTTGTAGTTCCAATTGTTGCAGTGATCTGTGTTCTCTCCCGATTATGTCGGATATACAACAAACTCGGCTGATAAAAAATTGGCCAACATTCCACTTGTCATTGTATTGGCATATTCTGGCAATTAAAACTCTAAAAGTTGATCTACGGTTACTCCAAAGTTATGTGTTACGTGTTACGGCAGCACCCATGACAGCACCATGATCTGAGTAATGAATAATCCCATATCCCGTGCATTTATGTAACTTACATTGTTAAACAAGATATAATAGGCGTATGTCTATTTACCATTGTGTTAAATTGTAAGCGTTCCCTGCACCCTGCCTATTATAAAGCCTGCTAAGCCCTCTCGAATGGATATTTATCGGCTACTTCCCGTGTATTGTTATCGATACGTATAAAACTCCTAACGTTGGGATCCTATTAACCTTTATTATATGCAGGTACAGCGGATTTTTGTATAGGACCACATTGCCGCTATGAAATCTGCGACGAAATACGTAACCATTGACAATATTCAGCATTAAATTCGCAGCATTTAATTAACACCATCTGTTGACAAACTCACATCAATCATAATGTGACTAAAATACAACTTAATCTGCTATCTTCGTCTCTGCACACTTACCAGTTAGTTGGAACAAGTAAAATCTATGGTATGCCTCCTATGATCCCGTAATCTTTGACATTTGCTTCTGTTGCGTACTGTATCGTCAGACTGAAATAATTACGCGTAGTGGGCCCTCAGGTATGATGAAATTCTCCAACGACATCGACAACGACAGCTCTCGAAAAATACTTTCTGTCAGGCAGCCATTACACATTCAGGTTTCGCCCGCAGCGTGGCTATAAAAGCGATATTTGGTACCCTGTTCAGTCCAGGGGAGCTGTTATCGTGCATGCAACATTGGCTTGGAAGTCATCGTAGTCTATTAGGCAGTATGTCGGCTTATTACACGTGATGCCATGGTACAAACTTCAGATCAGATATCCCAAACAAAACGAAATATGAAGACTTTGAGAATTCTGCTAAAAACCCTGAGAGTAAATGAAATTACCATGAAAAGTCTTTTACGTATGTAAAGTTGGCTTACCAACACCTCTTATTACAACACCCTACATCCTTAATTAATTATGCAGCTTCAAGTACATAATTAATACGAGATAATTGCACACAAGCTTTAAAAAGCTTTGTAAAAAAAACAGTGGCACATGCCTTTTTAATTTAAAATTCAGTCATGTTCTGCATTGAAATACAAATTTTGTATTTCCTTAAATATTTTCCATGACCGAATGCTTTTATTTCCTCAATTCTTGTTTTGATACCAGTGCAGTGCATATAAAACGTTAAACAATTTAAATTTCATCAGCAGGTGCCAGATGGTAGACTTGTGCACTTTTTTTTTCGTCATCACTTGTGTTTTAATTAACATTATTTATGAAACTATATAAGTAAGTATTGCATTGTAGTTTTATGCTAAAATAAAATTTATTAACACGTATACGCTAAAATCTTTACAGAACAAGATGAGGAAATTTTCAGCGACCGACAAAAGAACAACAAAAATGATTTGAATGCGACAAATTAAAATAAAATCATGAAGAAAAAAAAACACACAAAATTGGAGGTGTGACACATTTAAATTTAGACAATTACTCAAATTAATTTGTTACGTTTTAAAATGAGCTGCTTGGACAGTGGGCAACATGCTAAAAGAAAGTAATGAACATTGGCTTAAAAAACTATGATTTTTAGAAATTGAAATTACGACAAATAATGACTCTTAAATAAGGCCTTAATTCCGGCTTTAATTAGTTACTCAATGTATCATTACAATCCTTTAATCAAGAATACAACCTGGTTTCTCACACCACCTATGTTGCGTGTGTTCATTTTATTCATGAGTGGCGGGACCTGCAGCTTAATGTTGAGTTCGAATCGCAGATTTGGGATACTTTTCGTGGCGATTTTATTTTACTCTCACAGTTTTTCTCAGACTCAGCAGTCGTCTGGGAGGTTGCCCAAAAAATTATTTTTCTATTTTCGTTTTGTTCGAGATGCCTGAGCCAGAGATTAAATCACAGACTCTCATTTAATAAGCAACACATTGACTACTAACCTTCAGCAGATCACTGTAGCGTGTTTTAAGCTGAAGTATTGGCTATTCACCAAGCAGCTCATGTGATTCTCATTAACGGTGCTCCTTTCACCGGTATTTCACTCTTCTTATAGCCAATCTGCTATTATCCCTTTCCAGCGTTACGGAAGGAAGTGTTGCTGTTGTCTTGACCTTTCTATGAGGCTAAGAAATAAGATGTTGAAAGCTTTTCAAAAATGCTATTTTACCCAGATTTAAGCAATTGAACTGCCTCGTTCGTATAACTTACTCAGTTCATGTAAGCCAACCAAGTAGACAAAACTTTAACATTCTTATGTAAATAGCAATAGCAAAGTAGTGTTCAACGCAACTTTCGTAGAGCATAAGTCTTTCATTTCCGTATTTACGGAATCAAAATTCGTAGGAATCAAATTCTATCACAATGACACAAAGTACGGCGCGGCGTTGTACCACATCTATATTTAGTAGCATGTAGTGGCATGTAGTTATCCTCCTCTATGCCGCTCTATCTGCACCAAAGGCTCTTAAACTACTTAATATTGGCAAGGGCTTAATGTTATTAGGGCAATAAGTCTAATACAACACCTCACTTGCTAAAATTCAAATTCAATTCGTATGGATTTTAATCAGCTTCACTGTAAACTGTTGTATTATGGCGTATGATAAAAGGTCCACTTAAATGGGTTTGTTCAACCGTTCACTTTTGATTTATTTCCTCTTTTAAATTAGAAGCTTTACTATTATAAAACTTAATTAACCTTGACAATGATTTTATAAATGTACACCATACTACAACTGCTAAGAGGGTATTTTCTACATAAATTTCTCAAAAAATCCCCTTCCCGTTTACAGTGTAATTTAGCCATAGATATGTATGTATGTATGTAGCCAGTCAGCAATTTTTGGTACATTAACTTTTATTTTGTGTGTTTCGTTTGTAACAATCATTAGTAATAAATCATTTATTAAAAACTTGCAAATGTAAGTGTTTTTGTAAAACTTTTTAAAAGTACTTTAAAAATTTGAATTATTCAAATTACCAACACTTTACATTAATTGTTCATAATTTTGTTTTTTTGTTTTTTTGTTTTGGAATTTTCAAATATAACTTATTTTATAAACTGTGAGAATTTGTATTAAGAAAATATTTCAGTTCATTTATTATTACGGGTAATGGCGTAATAGGATTCTCGGGTAGATCTAGAAGGAGGCATTTAATATTGTGGTACATAGTTATGAAATGTTTGTAAATTTCTTTGTGTGATATTTATTAATTTAAAAATATTCTTTAGTGAAATTTAAATGAAGATAAATTTTACTTTTTGGCATTTTACACTATACTGCACAGTAGGTCCAAATGAAATTCTGTAATTGTTTATTTATTTTTTTTTTATTATTATTTATGTTTTTTCTTTTTTTATTGAAAAACTAAGATATTTCATAACGTAAAATTTAAAGAAAAATTTATAATTGCTAGATACATCAATAATTGGCATGAGTGTAATGTTATAAACACAATAAACGCAACGCAGCGAGCAGCACAGCTTTTTGGCGCGTTGCTGTTAAAACAATTGTTTCCATATATATCTATACATACATAATTGGCCATTGCAACCCTTTAGTCAAGATTACGTCTTAGCTTCTTACACTACTAATGTTGTGTGTGCTAACTTTATACATGACTGGTGCGACCTACAGTTTAAAAGTCGATCTGAAACTACAGTTTTTGAATAACTTCTAAAGGCAATTAAATTTACTCTCAGAGTTTTTGCAAGAAATCTATTAAGATAATCTGCCATATGCACCTATGTATTCTATTTTTCAGAAATTGCTGTGGTTGCTTGCTGCATTGCTTTTATTGTGTTTATAGCATATGTTAGGTAAGGTGAAGAATAATTTTTAAGGAATTGTTTGTCTTATTAAAGGTTTTGGTTTTGAATTCAAAAAAATCACAGAAAAAATTTCCTGGCCTCAAGCAGCTAGTGTGCTGGCTTATTAGAAGAGAGCCCGTGGTTCAAACACCAGATACCAAGATATTTCGAATAAAATGAAATATACGATAAAAATATTACTTCATCGCAACAGTCCTCGGTCAAAAGCTCTAAAAACAAATAAAATTACTATGAATAATTTCTTGAACCTTTCGTTCGCAGACTGTGTTAAATTGTAGTTCTCGCCTCTAATGGATAAAACGTAACTCGTGTGAGAAACTAGGTTTTAAGCCTGGCAAAAGAATTGTAATTTTTTATATGGTTTTTACTGTCTTTTCATACAATTTGATCAGATCTTGTCCCTTCGCCACAACCTCTATATATGTTCCAATTTGAAGGTCTACGATCTTGAAGTTATACGGACGGTTTCTTAGACTATTGCGAATATCACAAAAGGTAAATGCCGTTGCTGAATAGCTTGAACTTTAAACCCGTAGTCTTTTCTTGAATAAACCAGCTGGGTCATTTATTTTATTGCTAAAGCCGAAATCGTTAAGGCATTCACTACTAGTGTTCTCCAGGCCTGCGCGTTAAAGTTGATTGTTCTTTATATCCATTAGAAAGTAAGACGGAACAGCGTTCTTTATTTTATTCGAAACTTAAAGTACATGTGGTATTTTTAATATTTTGATACTAAAGTTATATTCTTTTTCTACAGTGAATGTTAAGTTAACAGAGGCTGTTAAATGAAAATAATTAAAAAGTTTGGAAAAAAATCGTTTAAAAATTACAAAATTTGAAAAATTTAAGAAAAATTAAAAGAAAAGGAAGGCAAACCTTTGAATTTTACAACAAAACAAAAAAAAAAAAAGAACTAAAAAAAAACTTAACAGTCTCTGTTAATTTACTGTAATTAACGGTCTCTGTTACATTTACTGTAGAAAACAACTTTACACACATTAAATTTAAGCTACTAATTTGGTTTTATGGAGCCTGTTTAATACAAATTTTAGGCTCTTGAATTTTAGTGCCATTCAGTTCTTCAACTTCATTTTGTTTTGTTTTAATTTTTATATTTGTTCGCTATACCGATTACAAAATAAAATATTTGCTTGTCATACATAGTAAAAATACGATATTTACTGAATCGATTGTGATTTAAATCGAAAAGCTACTTTAGTTTACATATTGCTGAAAGAATTTACAATTTATTTACATTCTATAATCTATTTTTCAGCTTTGTACTCTGAAATAGGCTTCAGAATAAAGTTTTGAATAATATTATCCTAAAAAATCAGCAAATTTCAACGAAATATCTCAAAATTTGTAAATTCATTTACTATACTACCACATTATGTTCACATTCATCAATTTTGTACATGTTTTTAAGATTCTTTTCAAATATGTATCGTTTTTAATTAAAAATTCCATATTATTAGTATGATGGCTATCAATAAAATTATACATAAAACCACAAAAATCATTTGGTTTTTCATATTCATTCATAATAATAACGTTTGTATGTATCAAATTAGATCCTGTTATTTAGACATAAATATGCTTTATTTGGCGAGTACACAAAATATAATTTTTTTTTTAAATAAGGTAACGAGCTAGTGGACCATAATTGAAGTATGAAATTAAAAATAAACAAATTCTGTGGTGTGATACTTTTCTGTGCAAGAATTATCACGGTATCGCAAACATTGAAATTTTAAATGATACACTCGTACATAGTTTGTATAATAAAAACTGAATAAAATTTTTTATGCGCATAACCATAGTGATAGTATAAATAATTATTTCAGACTTTCTAAAAATCGGTATTTTACTATTGGCAACTTCTAGATAGAGAGTAATCGCTATTTATAGATAGTTTTCGTATTCTGCCCGCAATAAATGGAATATTATCACGCTATTGCTTGAGCTAATATTATTTGAAATAATATGTCATCATTTATTGTCATTCTCATATTGCAACAACCAGTCCTGGTTAGTTTAGTTTCGCTAAATTTATTCTGTTCATTATGATTTGAAAAATAAGGCCCGCTCTAGAATATTAAATAAATTGTGTTTCAGTAAGAGCATATTGTAATTTTTTTATGTGGCATCCCTGAAATTTGACACCTGTCACATATATGTACTTATTCCAGTTACCTAAAATGGTGAACTTTACAAAAAATTACAAACATTTGAAAAGTTATGCTGACATGGTTGAAGTCGCCGTAGTCTAGCAGGTAGCGCATTAGCTTATTAGGCGTGAGGCTCTGATTCAAACCGCAGGTCAGACATCTCCAACAAAACGAAATACAAAAAAATATTTCTTCAGCGAATTCCTCTCAGCAGATTTCTTGCAAAAACCGTGAGAGTAAAATAAAATTGCCATGAAAAGTTTCTCAAAAATCTGTCATTCGGCGTCGACTTTAAGCTCTAGGTTCTGCCATTCATGTATAAAATTAACACACATAACATGGGTGGTGTGAGAAGCTAGATTGTAGTCCTGATTGAAGGTCTGTAATGACTAATTATGTATGTATGTATGCTGATATCGTTTACAAACTTTAAAGAATTTTGAATTAAAAAAGGGACCTAAGGTTTCATAGAGTGGTAAAAAAATTTGCGTCAACTTACCAGACGATCCCGTGAAAACATTGTTGCTATAAACGAAAGCATAGCCAATAACATCTATTCGGCATTGCCCTAAACAACTTAAAATTTTACGGGGCATTTCACGACTAAAAGCTTAAAAAAGAGTACAAACTTCCGCAGACTAAAGAAAGCGCTGAAATTCGTTCAATG
Organism: Sarcophaga bullata; assembly: GCA_005959815.1. Taxonomy (NCBI): domain Eukaryota; kingdom Metazoa; phylum Arthropoda; class Insecta; order Diptera; family Sarcophagidae; genus Sarcophaga; species Sarcophaga bullata. The sequence goes on along the minus strand of QOCX01005440.1, from coordinate 4,845 downwards.
GTAATTGAAGCAAACACATTTTTGAAAAGTCATATTAAGCGTTGAATCACATTTGCATCTAAATGGCTTGTAAATACACAAAATTGAAAAGAAAATGCATTGATAACGAGCGAAGTCTGAATGAGATTGGCGCTGTGATTGGAATTGCTTTGAAGATGACGCCGATATTGTAATGGCTGTTAACTAGAAAGCGTCTTAAGCCTTGTCTCAGTAATCTTTCTGGGTTGAATCAATTAGGTGATACAATATACCGGGTTGCCGAATTTCAAAACTGCTGTGTCTAGTAGTAGACAGCCGGAGAACCGCGAAACTACCTTGAGATCGACAAGAGAAGGGTTCGCATTTTAACAGGAATTTTAATGGGCTATTATTTATTGGCTGTTTCGTTGACAGGCTCGGCCTGCCCACCAGGATTATTGCAGAAGAGGAAACGGAATCGGTACAACACTTTTTATGCGTGTGCTTTGCACTTCAAGAGAGACGTCATCGGTTTTTTGGTGACAGAACGTTTGAAGATGTGGGCATGGTGTCGAACGTGCCATTCAGGAAACTGGCGAATTTCATGCGGAGCTTGGCATGGTTCAAATCCTCTTTTAAAGGATCATGACAGGGGCGGCTTACCTTACACTGTGTAACACAATGGGTGTCACTAAGTGAACTTGCCTGTGAACGGCAAGCTAACCGCTAACCTAACTTAACCCATTGAACAGTCTCATAGGGTAGCTGTTGTTTTTAATTTGGGTGCTCTGATAGTCTAGTATGTAGTGTGTTAGACTTTAAATGTGAAAGTCGTGGCTTAGAGTCCCACCACAGTATGTGGGCTGTTGTACTACAACGAGAAGAAAGTCTAAGTTACTCAGCTCGTAATAATTTTAATATAATTTGTAATTCTATTCTAATTAATAAATAAATAAATATTAAATTAAATATTGATTTAATTGCAATAGTTATAGATGTATGCTTATTTAATATGAATTTATTTTATTAATTCTATTGTTTGTGTTTAACCAAATGTATCAATTAAAATTTATTTGATTCTAAATGAAACCACAAAATTTATAGAAAAAAATTCTTTTTTCTATTTTTTTTTTTAAATTGATCAAATCTATTTATTATATTTGTATTAATGATTTATTTTTATTATAAAATCAACACATTAACCACAATTATTTGTGTATGGGGTTATGATTTTTATTATATTCTTGGCTTTGATATTTATTGCATAAAATTTATTAAATCCGTTTTAATTAGAATATAAATTCGTTGAGGCATAAATGGCACAAATGTTTCCATTAAAAATTAGAAACGAAATAAATCAAATGGCATCTACTCGAGAAAATCGAACAAAAAGTTTAATGGTCTAAATTCAGTTATTGTAACAATACAACATGGGTGTTGTGAGAAGTTAGATTATAATTCTCCCGAAAGGATTGTAATGGCCAATGAAATAAATGGTTTTGATATAGTAGTACAGAGGCTTAGACAGATAATCTCATTACAGTCTCTGTAATACTCAGTTGCAAACCACCGACTTTAGGCACCATTTGGCCAACCATTTTTAATAACGTATTTTGGCTTAAGACTTCTGTCTTTATTTTCTCTACCGCTGCTCCTTATTAACATGCTTTCAGAAAACCGAAAATGTGCTGATTGTCATAGCCAAACAGAGACAACTGAAGTAATTGTCAGTCATACTTCATTTTGAATGTATTATGTAATTAAGAAAGAAAAACATAATTGGTCATTATAAACCTTTAGTCAGGATTACGACCTAGTTTCTCACAGCATTTATGTTGTATGTATTAGTTTAATACATAATAATGGCGAGAACTACAGTTTGAAGTCGACTTCGAACGACAGATTTTTAAGAAACTTTTTCACGGCAATTTTATTTTACTCTCAGATTTGTTGCCAAAAATCTGCTGAGAGAGAAAGTGGCCGGAGATAGATTTTTCATATTTCATATTATTGAAGATATCTGACCTGGAGTTTGAACCGAGAATAAGGCACAATATTCTAGTAGAAAGCCCTTGAACCCTGCTCTCCCATTCAGAGAATACTGGTTAAAAGAGAAACTTCATCATGGCAATTTTATTTACTTTAAGAATTTTTGCCAGAAATCTATTGAGAGACAGTCGCCGAAGAACATGTAATATTTATTCATCTTCAGTGTTGTTAGAGACGTCAGACATGGGGTTTGAACAATGGCCTCATGTCTATTAAGCTATCACACTGCCTACTAGTTTACGGGGAAAGAAAAAATGATTAAAAAAAACCTTGACTTTGCTAACAAAATCGTAAAAATGTTGGACTTTTCCATTAAATCATTTGGGTTTCGGTTTTGATATTATAAGCAATCCTTTTGGCTCGCCACTAGTTATGATTCTTTTCGCCATCAGGCGCTTATCATCAATAAGTTGCCTAATATTGATTCAGTGATTTCTTACCACCTTTTACTCCAACAACAAATTCATCAATTGTCCAATGCTGTTAATTTATTTTCTATTTTAATATTTTAATTGCTTCTTTTGAAGCCCAGATATCACTTTTTGAAAAGCTTCAGAAGGTTTATTGTAATATGAACATCATGTTGTAGAGTCGTCTTGTAATTTGTGATTTGTCTAAGACAAGTCAAATTAAAAAAACTTTAATTTCTTGCCATTATAACACGTTTGTTATTCTCAGCAAGCATTTCTAGCTTTCATTGTGTTTTTCCATTTTTGACCATGTAACATGGTCATTATATGTTGCATTGTTTTATGAGTCTCATTTATGTTGAAAACATGAATTGTATTTAACTTTTTTTGTACTTATGTACATACATATGTGTGTATATCCATGTAAATTCCATTTGATTACAATTCTTTAATAACAAATACTTCAAATCTTAATTAATATTTAAATACAATTAGTTTCCCACTCTCATAATCTTAACCGTGTTCACCTTGATGAGTTATAAGTTTTATTGGCAAATAAAACATTTGTTTATAACGACATACATGACCCTTATGGCAGTTTAATAGAAAAGATTTTTGTTTTAGCTGTGGTTAGTAATTAAAAACCATTAGATTGTAACAATTTTTCAATCAATTTTCCAATAGTGTGAAATTTTTTTGAAGCACTTCTGATAAGCTAATCGTGATAAGGCATCTCAGCTCTCTCAACTTTCATTTTTTAATCCTTGTAAGTCTATGTCCTTAAGTAAGGTAAATAAAAGTGCCATGTAAAGTTTCTCAAAAATCTGTCGTTCGGAGTCGACTTTAAACTGTAGGTCCCGCCACTCGTGTATGAAATTAACACACACAACATAAGTGGTGTGAGAAGCTAGGCCGTAATCCTGACTGAAGGGTTGTAATGGCCAATTATGTTATGTATGTCTGTGAAATTTCTTTGAAGCACTTCTGATAAGCTAATCATGATAAGGCATCTCAGCTCTCTCAACTTTCATTTTTTCATCCTTGTAAGTCTATGTCCTTAAGAAAGATTTTAAATTTAAAATCCGTTAAATACGGCGTTTAGTATTCCAATATCATAACTAATTTTTATTATTCCGATAACACGATTCTCCTTTCACTTTTATTATCTGTTTGAGTGCTGGCGCTTCTTAGAGACGAGAACATCAATTACATTTCGAATTGTCATTATCGTATGCGTTAAAGAATGTTGATACTTTTGATAGAATTTTCGATGGGGTCTTCAAGTACTTGTGATTCTTGCAACTCATTTTTATTATTGAAATTATTAAATTGTTGATGATTTCAATTCTTACATCAGCTGCTTACATCGTAAGGCTTAAAATTCAAATAAAAAAAATTTGTATCAGCTCAAGAAACAAATTCTTATGCACTTTGACAGTTTAAGCCAGATTTGTAATTTATTTAATCTGTTTTGCCAAATCACCACACACAGATATAGCGTGTGTGTTTTGTTCGCGCAACATACCGCTAGCTTTGCCAATATCCCCATAATCGCCTTATCGATTATAATCTCTATTCGCAATATGGTGGATGAATTTGAATCCACTGATTCAGTAAATAAGCAACCAACACACCCGTTCATTGACGAAACACAAGATCTGTCTTCTCACAGACCACAATTTGGTGAATTTTGTGCCGTGACTTGGTTCTGTACTTGTACAAAATTCAGCTGACATAGAAACTGAATATTTTCATTGTAAGAAATCAAATCACTTTAAGCTATGAGATCCAGTTCTGGGTGAATTGGTACGTGAACACTTAATAATTGTCGAATTTAAAACAACACTAATCCACAATTTTCGGTATCAAATGATGTCGAGTAAAATAAAATAATTCTCTACTGGTATCTAGTGTGATTCGATCGGACTTATATAAAGCCAAATATGCATTGCTAAGGCCAGCTATTGGAAATCTAATGTATTATGTGAATAACATAATACTCGATAAGTATATACCCTATCCATACATATATTTATATACGAGACTTCAAAAAATTCTAAGAAAGTAAAAATAATCACAAATATTCTTGTAGAAGAAACCTATAAAAACAACAATAATAACATTACATGTAATTAATAACGTAATACAACGAATATAACAGTTCACATACATACATATGTATAGTACGAGTATGAGTAGCCACACCATATCTAATATTATGGTCGTAATAATATTTATTTTTTTTACAAATATAACTGGAAATAATTGATAAATTGGAAAAAAGTCCATGTTTTTAAATGTTATTTACAGAAACAAGTTTATAATTTATTGTAAAACAACTTTAGATATGATTGACATACATTAGTAATTCTATTAAATGGAAGAATTTCATTTGAAATAATAGTTTATAGAATATTTTAAAAATCTT
>QOCX01005438.1:0-12830 GCA_005959815.1 Sarcophaga bullata | reverse complement strand
CGCCACTCATGTATAAAATTAACAAGCACAACATAAATGGTGTGAGAAGCTAGATCGTAATCCTGATTGAAGAGTTGTAATGACCAATTATGTATGTATGTATGTATGTATGTATATGTAGTGTCCAAACAAGATTTTACTGCATCTGTTGCACTAAGTGTGGCGTTCTTTTAAGTTTTCTGCAGCACAGGCATACAATATTTTTTGTCCGACCTAGACTATGTCCCACCTAGACTATGTCCCACCTAGACTATGTCCCACCTAGACTATGTCCCACCTAAACCATGTTACTTCCTTACATTTTGGAAATTTTACGAACAACCTTGAAAATCTCATATTTTTATTTAAAAATTTATAATATGATGCCTTATCTCACATCCTTTTTATTAGCGGCCATAGTCTTTATGGGCAGATTTTATGACTTTTTAGGGCACATGTCATAAATAGCTATTTCGTAAGTTTACTTCTAAGTGTCTTAACAATAATCTTTTTTGAACTTTACTTTTCCATTGGAGTTCTGAATAGGCTTTTGATAGGCCTTTGCGTGAGAGTTCAAAATGGCCACAAAAAATTCCTGAATGCTTGCCCCTAGTAGTTTACTACAATAGTTCCCGAATATTATCATTTTCTTGGGCACGATTGCGTAGACAGTATCATGTACAAAAACACTGGGATGGACCATCTATCGATTTAAATTTGAATTATCGGTTGATTTGGTCCTTCTACTCTAGCACAAATTCAGTATATTATCTCCCACTGAACGTATGAATTGATTTACGCTTAAGCAACGTTGGAATTTTTTTAATAGATGGTCCAACAAGAACCTGCACGATAACGTCGAGCTCATTTGCGTCTTGGTGGGTACGTTAATAACAAAAATTGCCGCATTTGGGGCTCAAAAATCCTACACGTTGTCTTATAGAAATAAATGCGCACACTTACGAGGAAGTCGCCGTAGTCTACAGGTTCGAATCCCCGGTCAGACATCAAAAACGAAATATGAAAAAAATTTCTGCGGCACTTCCTCTCCAGCAGATTCTGGCAAAAACTCTGAATAAATAAAATTGCTATGAAAAGTTCCTCAAAAATCTGTCGTTCGGAGTAGATTTTATACTGTAGGTCCCGCCACTCATGTATAAAATTAACACACGCAACATAAGTGTTATGAGAAGCTAGGCCGTAATTCTGATTGAAGGCTTGTAATGGCCAATTATGTGTGTATGCATTACGAGTGACTGTTTGGTGCGGCTTATGAGGTGGAAGCATCATTGGCCCATATTCCTTTGAAAATGAGGGCGGCGTAACTATTACGGTCAAAAGAGACACACATCGCACAATGATCGCCGCATATATCATGCCACAATCGATTTATTGCATTAAACGTTTGATGGCCGTTGAATTAGCCGAAATGGTAATGTCAATTGGCTGCCAAAAAGCTGCGTTTTAACAGCGTCAGACTCTTTTCTGTGGGGCGCCGTTAAAGAAAAGTGTTCTTCAGAATTTAGGGTTCAATGCACGGAATTATTATTATCAGTTTGCAGTTTGTTTTTTAAATTGTTTCATATTCACTACACCTAACAATATGCAGAAGATCTGTAATTTGAAGACAAGTCTTTACAAGGAAAATATTTCATTTTTTAATTAATAAGTAGCATTTGTCTTATTCTTCTTTAATGAAGCCAGCATTCCATTACGAAGTACAACGCTAAGCAGCTTATTTCGCTGTGAAATAGTAAAAATATTGTGTAGTCTGATAAGAAATTTCCTGTGGGCTGTATACCTGTATACCTGCAGGTTGTTAATTTTAATGACTCCTTTTGTGATAAGGCGGCATAAATCATTGATCCATTTGCAAATATTTCTCTGTAAATAATCTCAATGACATAATATGCAAAAGGAAATCTTTTTTTCTTTCTTTCTTTCTTTCTTTCATTCTTTTTTGCATTAAATATGCCAACGTTTTAATACATTTCTCATATTTGTTCTTCTTCCATATTTTTAGAATTGAAATTGATTTCAATTTAAATAAAAAAAACAAATATGCAACAGGTTTGATATTATTCTAGCATTCGAGAGAATTAAAATCGTACGTACGTATGTATATGCGAGTATCTTTAAGTTCATTATGACATTATGGCACCAACTAGACAATATCAATAATCCAGTATTCCACTATCCAGAGGTGTTAAGTAAATAACACTCAATCAATGGGATATCGATTTTCATACATATGTACACATACAGACACATAAACACACACAATTACGAATATTAAAAATCCATATTATTAAACTATAAAGCAAAAAATAGGCCCTTATAGAGCAGAATGGCAAAAGAAGTCATTCTAAACCACAACCTACACAAACATGTTCAAGGTATCAGAATCAGTTTCATTCGTACTGTGAATAAAGACACTTACTTTAGTACGTTGGACATGAAAATATAGATTAAATATGTACGTGCGCAAAAAAAAAGTGTCTTTTGGTAGGAAATTACATACAGATGAAGCATAAAATCATCATCATCATCATCATATGAAATGACGGTTGGCTGTTTTGTCTTTTTTTTCTGTACCCGGTTATCTAAAAGTACTAAAATGGCATATAAAAACCCACTTGTCTTTGTGGCAAAGACAATATTTTTAATTGGGCATCGTTTAGGGTTATGAAAATGCCCTACACTGCACGATTCAAAGCTAGGCAGAAATTAAGTTACGCTCAAACCTCTTAGATAACTAGAGCTGACATGTTTTTTGTATAGGCCTAGTGGAGGCACTATTCCGATGTAACATGTGGATCGAAGGGGTTACTATAGAACGTATGATCACAGATCATCTAGACAACACAAATAGCAATAATCATGTCACCAATAACGTAGAAAAACTTTGTCACCAAAATCAGGGACTAGAGAGTTATAACACTGATAACCATGATAAGTAAACTGTCATTATAACCCTTTAGTCAGAATTAAGACCTGGTTTGTCACACCACCTAAGAGTATGTTCTTGAGAAATCTCCAGAAATCTACTGAGAGACAGTGGGCAAAGGAATATTTTTTCATATTTCGTCTTGTTCCAGATGTCTGACCTGGGGTTTGAACTGTGGCCTCACGTCTAATAAGCCAACACACTACCTTTTGAACTACGGGGACCTTAATTTACAGCAAAAATAAAAAAAAACGGCTTCAGATGTTTTTCATTCAAGAAAAACTTCGATGTTGTGTAAATTTATTTCAAAATACATCGATGTTCTCCGTGCATAGGTTGATTTTTGTAACAAAATTGAAATCAGACAAGAGTTTGTAGTTATTGTTGTAGTAAGGTAGTGAGATACTGCAACTGTACTGCCCGTAGTCTATATTGGATATCCACTCAACCTATATGGACTGCCAACCGCAATACTGTTGCCTTGGCTGTTCGAATAAGTCCATTCTTATTACGTGGTAAACAACCACATGTTTTCTTCTGAGGTGCAATAATACCACACCAGCTTTAACTATGTGTTCTGTTAATTTGGTAACCCATCACAATTCCAGTAACTATCTTCAGGCTTGTTCACGACAGTCTCATACGTAACTCAAACCACTTTTCATGATAATTAACCAACAAAGTTTAAATTTTTCCAAACACTTTTGATTTCAGAAGTTACCGCAAAGTTACTGAGCTTATACGTGGATAAAATGCAGCTTCCATTCAATGACTTCTGCCATGGGTGCAGATCCGCCGAAGAAGAGGAAACAGTTGTCAATTTTCTTTGCCAATGCCCATCTCTTGCGATGCGCAGATGTAGGCTATTTGATCAGCCTTGTCAGCCTGACAGAGCTATCGTCCATTGATGTCAAGGATATACCTTCGTTTATCAAATCGTTAGTTAGTTAGGTAGTTGTGCTTTATAATGTTCCGCCCTTGCGCTGACCAAGTTCTTCTCCCCTGCTTTGGTGAACTTGATCAGTACGGAGACTGCGTTCACCGCTATGTGTGCTCAAGTGAGCTTTTGGCATCAAGTTTGCTACTCTAACCTAACCTAACTTACCACTTCTCCTCATCTGTCTTTTTATGCTTCCAAATCCGTAGAAAGTTTCTACCTCCCCGCAAAGTAGTCTGTTTACTGATTTCTGCGAATTCCCTCATGATTTAAGCCAGCCCTGTTTTACTGAGATTTAGCTTTCCATTCTAATGTTGAGTCAACCTCATAGAAACTGATTGCTCTGATGGCAGCCTGACTGTCAGTTAGTATAGCTATGTCCCGTCCCCTATATTTCCTGTTCAAAGTTATTCAGCACATCTTTGAATCTATCGAACTTTCCAATGTTTCGTCTGAAAGCAACTCGTAAGTTTCTTTACAGGGTCTGTATAAGTTACTGCAGAGCCGAATACCTCCGCTTCTATACCACTCTATGCCCTTGCCATTTATTCTTACATCACAAATGTCCAATCGTTCATGGCACCGGCACATAAATCAGAATAAATTTGATTTGATTTGTGAAATCAAATGAAATATCGGTGGCGTGTTTACATCACGTCAACGTGAGATGACCATGTAGTATGAGCTGACAAACACGAAGCGCTGTACTGTTAAAACCACATACCGTTGGGCTCCAGATCATGCAATTCGGACTAAATCGCTACTGCTGTACAGATAATGTGGCATGAGTCATGTGAAGTCGCCGTAGTCTAGTAGCTAGTGTGTTGACTTATTAGACGTAAGGCCACGGTTCAAACCCCAGGTCAGACTTCAAAAACGAAATATGAAAAAATAGTTCTTAGGCGACTCCCTCTCAGCCGATTTCTGGCAAAAACTCTGAGAGTATATAAAATTGCCATGAAGAGTTTCTTAAAAATCTGCGGTTGGGAGTCGACTATAAACTGTAGGTCCCGCCGTTCATGTTTAAAAATAACACACGCAACTTAAGTTGTGTTGTGAGAAGCTAGGTCGTAATCCTGACTGAAGGGTTGAAACAACAAATTATAAATTATGAGTTATGTGTGTATGTTTGAGTCATGTGACATGTAGTGTTCTAATCATTCAATTCGGGCCTAAAGAAATCATCTACCGATAGTACTCCACGTTGACAGTGAAAGGCCTAGACAAATTTGTTTACAAATTTGTTCACAAATCCACACCAAACAAGGTTACTTCTTTGGGTTGAGTTGGACTCTCTTGATGGGTTGGTATCGTCTGAAATTTGATCATTTTGTTTGCTCATTCATATAGAAATGGGTTTCATCGATGAAGATGATGTTAATAAAAATTAGGACCTGTTGTCAACTGCCCCAAAGGCCCGTTCTAATAAAAAAAAAAACAACAGCCGTTAACAACTGTCAAAGTTACTTGGTCCCTGTTGCAAGGCTCGATATGTATGGAATGTATTACAATCTAAGTCGGCGTTGTCTAATGGATAGTGTGCTTATTTTTCAAACCACAGCTCAGACATTTTAACAAAAATATATGAAGAAAATATTTTCTCGGCCACATCCCTCAGCAGATTTTTGGCAAAAACTCTTAGAGTAAATCAAAATTGTTAGGAATGTTTAAGGTCGTTCGGAATCGACTTTAAATTTTAGCGTTCCCAAATACTCTTGTATAAAATTCAAACACACACAATATTAATTGTGTGAGCCAGGTCTTAGCCTGACAGAAGGGTTGTATTCAATTGGTGATATTGTATGTATGTATGTATGTATGTATGTATGTATGTATGTATGTATGTATGTATCTATGTATGTATTTCAAACTGAAAAAGACAGTAGAGTTTATGCAAAATTGTATTTCAAAGTCATAAACTGATAGACATTCTATAGCGTACTGTACGCATACTGTATAAAAACATTTTAATTTTCAAAAGTGTAGGTTTATTAAGGTAAGGTTAGTTTTCCTATTCAAATCAAATCGAAAAAGAAAATAAAAACAAAAACAGAACAAAAATTATACACAGCCATACATAAATGTACATCTGCCATTTAGAGGCATTAGCAGCAAGCAGTGCAAACGAGCCTTATTACTGTTCCAAACCATGTCCTATAAGATACAATGCGATACGATACGTTACAATACGATACGTTGCGATATGATAAATAAATATGAAGACATTTTGCACGTAGAATTATCATAAAATAGCATGCGATATTGTCTGAATTAAATTACATTTGAATGCATTGACAATTTACTATGCCATCTACGAGGCTCGTCTACTCGTCGTCTATGCCTATGAACAATAATAAAAATAGCAATTGACAGTATGACAGCCATAAAAATGGGTGACATGTGTGAAAGTTAAGCGTGTATTAAGAAAAACAAAAAAAAAAACGAAAAACAATCAGAAGACAATCCTCAATAATTTATAGACTGAACTGATAAAGAATTTTAAAATTTTAATACGAACGCATAATAATAATAAAAAAATAAAATGTTCAAAAGCTTTTTGATTACCCAGCTTAGCTTAACCAACCACTCAAGCAAGGTTCATTGAACCGTTTCATTCATAAGATTTTTTTTATAGAATTTTTTGTTCATTTTTTTTATTAACGAATTTAATGCGATATTATCACGTTTTCGAAAATTGTCTAAGATTTCGTTTCACTTTTTTTGTTTTTTTTTTTCTTCTTCAAAAAAATTGTGTTTCTTTGTTAAACCATAAACCAAGAGAAATAAAACAAAAGCTTTAAAACATAAATACACGGTATAATATGGGTCAAACGCAATGTACTACAGCAACAGGCCTACAATTTACCTCTTGTGGATAGACAGACAAACAAAAAAAAAAAAAGAAGAGTTGAGGAGAGTAAAAAAAAAGCGAAACAAGCCGCAAGTAACATCAGTTCACGCCCGCTTGAATGAATTAAAGAACTGAAACGATGCATTTGCTACTCTAGCTGCAGTTTATAACTCTACCGCTTCAATTCACCATCAACCATCAACCACCATTCCTCAACTTTACCTCCTACTACACCAGCTATACTATAGGAAAAAATTTCTGCGGTTATAATCTCTATCACTATGACTACTACTGGGATGACAACGACAATGATTTTGTAATGTTTTCCTCTTCACGAAAGAATCTGTTTTTACTCCAGATTTATTTTAAAAGCATATTTATGGTTATTGTTGTTACTGTTGCTATTTTATTAAATATTGTGGTAACCACAGCTACCGCTAGCTGGCTGCTGCTGCCTGCTATTATGTGAGACATCGTTTTAAACTGACAATAAAGCTGTCGGCACTAAGTTTGTTTTTCCTCATTTTGTTTTTCGTTTTAATTCATGGCATCAAATCGTTTTCAAAAAAAAAAAGAAAATTTTTGAAATATTACAACCGTGATGAATGGAATGAATACATAATAAATGAATAAAAGAATCTGTAGCATCAAACAGTGAAGCAAAAATGCTAAAATCACCTCCTCTTTAGAAGTACACATAACCTAATGAACTAACAGCATGCTTTATAAGGAAGGTTGAAAAGTAACCGAAATAGTATTGGGCAAGTATTTGGCTGACCACTTCTAAGGATATAAAATGTTTGTATCATCCGAAATCCATCTATTACAGCGTCCTTCTTCGTCTCTTTAGCTCTTGAGATGCTGAATGCTAAACTTCCATTCAGGTTTCACCGCAGAACGCTGGCCTTTAGCTAATTGTGAACAATGATAAGTTATTCCTGATCGTTCCTAAGTGGATAGCATATCTAGAGCATTCAACCTTTTACTGTTACTATCCATCCAACATATATTTTCCAATATGTTTCGATACTAAACTGCATTCAAAAATTATACAAAAATGGCTTCTCTGGCATGGATTATGTTGGATTTGAGCAGCGCTGTGGTTTGTAACTCATTCCCATACACTTTTCACTTGAAGAAACTCCTCAAGAAAATGCTCCACGAAGTCAAACTGCTCGCTTTTGATGGCCAGTTCGCATAACCCTCATGTTCACACACATTTGATCCTTAAGAAAACCCCTTAAAATAGTTTGCAACGAGATCAAACTGCTCGATCTCAGTGGACAGTTCGCATGTATGTATGTGAGAATTTTTTTTGTATGTTTGTAACATCTCTGAACGTTATTACGTGTGAAATAAAAACTTATGTTGTGTGTGTTAATTTAAGACATGGAGAAACTAGATCGTAATCCTAACGCTAGGGTTGTAATACTCAATTATGTATGTATGTATGTGAGAAATTTTTTTGTACGTTTGTAAGACCTCTTAACGTTATTACGTGTGTTAAATAAAAAATCGTTCCAAATGTCCGCAATGGCTTCTCTGGGCATGGATATATATTGGATTTGAGCAGCGCTGTGGTTTGTAAGTCACTTGTATGAGAAATACACTTGCGACTTTAGAAACTCCTCAAAAAATACTCCACGAGGTCAAATTGCTCGCTTCTCGGTGGCCAGTCTGCATGACTTCAAGTTCGCATAGACTTAATACTTAAGAAAAACCCTCTTAAAAAATATTCTATAACGAGATCCAAGCTGCTCGATCTCTGTGGGCAAGTTCGCATAACCTCGAAGTGAGATGACCACCGACCTATCGCTATGCTCACAAATCGCTCGTGCAGAATATTCCTTTTGGGCATCAGTTGCGTGGCACACAGTGCTGACCTGTTGAAATCACATGTCGTCGATATGTATATCATTCAATTCAGGCCAAAAGAAATTTTTAATCACCGACCTAATGTAGTCGTCTTTGGTCAAGTGCAAGAAATATGGGAAAATACACACTAAACAGTACCCTTTACGGAATACATTGTACGTTCTCAATAATTTTGTTTGTTCATGTTCCATAAATAGGCCTCATCGCTTAAGACGATTTAAAAATATAATTTTATTATTTGTCCGTGTTTCTGAATCGTTGTATCGTTGTATGTTGTATGCTGTATCGTTATATCGTTGTATTTTATATCGTTGTATGTGGCATGTTGTATTGCTATATCATTGTATCGTTGCATGTTGTATAGTTGTGTGTTGTATGCTGTATCGTTGTATCGTTGTATGTTATATCGTTGTATCGTTGTATGTTGTATGTTGTGTCGTGTATCGTTGTATCGTTGTATATTGTATGTTGTATCGTTGTATTCATACATACATACATAATTGGCCATTACAACTCTTCAGTCAGGATTACGGCCTAGCTTCTCACGCCACTTATGTGTTGGTGTGTTAATTTTATACATGAGTGGCGGGACTACAGTTTAAAGTCGACTCCGAACGACAGTTTTTTGAGAAACTTTTTCATGGCAATTTTATTTACTCTCAGAGTTTTTGCCAGAAATCTACTGAGAGGAAGCCGCCGAAGAATTATTTTTTCCATATTTCGTTTTTGATGTCTGACCGGGGATTCGAACCCTGACCTTTCGTCTAATAAGCCAACACACTACTACTAGACTACGGCGACTACTATCGTTGTATCGTTCATATTAATTTGGCAAAACAGACTGAATAAATGACAACTAATTTGGCAGATGCACCTACAACTAGATGATTGAAAGATCAACGTTTGTTTGACAGTTTTACGTCGGCAGTAATGGTTTTTAGAGTATATTGCAGCATGAAATCTATTTCTGAATTCATTTTTAATTTTTCTTTTACCTTCACCACTGTAGAAAAGGTTTTGTTTAACAAAAAAAAAAAAAAAAAAAAAAGATAAAATACACAAATAAAACAACGCCGTAATCCAAGTTATGAATGAATTTTGATCATTTAAAGAAATGTTTTATAACAAATTAGAAAAAAAAAGAAAAAATTAAATTAAAAAAGAGAGTAGAAAAGGCAAAAAAAAATTTTTTTGATCATTATGAAAAACGTATAAATTGCAGAGTTTGAGGAAGTCATTTTGCATGTCATTAGTTTCATGTTACTGCGATACAATTTATCATTTCGCATGATTGTCTATTTATTTGTTTGCATTGGCACTTTCATCTGCACGTTTGTCGTCTCATATTAACGTCTGGCAGCTACTCATCATCACAGATAATTTTCGATTTAATCTTGTGGTTATTGGATCTTAATATGTGCATAATACATATGCATTCTACATACAATACAGCGTTACTAAATTTGATAAAACAAGTAGTTCATCAAACACAACTTTCTGTGAGTGAATATTCAAATTTTGATTAAATTGTAGTTTTAGACCGAAAGATTTGAAGACTGTAAGTCCTGTTTAAGCCTCTGCTCTGGTATGTCGAAAGAAAAAAATATAAAAAAAAAATATTCCTTTCGGCGACCTCCGCTCACAAGTCTTTCTCTGGCAAAAGCTCTGAGAATAAATAATTGCACTGAATACGCTCTTCGAATCTAACATTCCCAGCCCTGCCTGACATTAATGAAGTTCACTCACACAACAAGGCTGAAACTAGTTAGTAATCTTGTAATGGTCAATTAAATAAACTAAGAACTGTTACACTCAAAGACCACTATGGAATAAGTTTTCAAACGCTATTGTGTACTTCCCCACTTTTATGCCACGTCAAACTAGACTGAGAGAGTTCTCTTTTGAAACTTTGAGAATTCTTTTCGAATATAAATTTGTATGTAAGACTTGGTCCACTTCGAATTGATAATAATTGATAATAATTGAAACTAACTACATTCTGACATAAGGAACATGCATACATACATATATACATAACATAATTGATCATTATAACCCTTCAGTCAGGATTACGGTCTAGCTTCTCACACCACTTACGTTAAGAGCGTTAATTTTATACATGAGTTGTCGGGCCTGCAGTTGAGACTTTCGAAGACTTTTGAGGAGGGATTGTTAAGAGAAATATTGTTTTCATATTTCTTTCAAAATGAGGTCTGAACTCAAGGATCTTATTAAGTAAGGCAAGATTTTATCCGGAAGAATACTTGCTTAAGAAACGTCAAAAGCCTATACATCATTATCACTTACTACGGTTGATATGATTATTTCATTATTATTATTACGCCACTTATGCTGTGTGTATTAATTTTACAAATAATATATTATTGATGTACGGACATTTGGCCAGTCTACTATGAACAGAACACAGGTTCAATTGTGGTATAACCGGTTTAAGGAAGGCGGAGAAGATGTCAATGACGATGCTCATCCTGGTCGCCCGAGAACATGAACAACCGCAGAAAGCATTGAAGCAGTGAAGAAAATTATTTTGGATAATCGTCGAACCATTATTAGCGAGGTTGCTGATGATATTGGCATATCGTTCGGCTCATGCTAAGCAATTGTTATGGATGTTTTAGGCATGAAACTTGAGGAAACGAGAATTGTTCCAAAATTGCTAAATTTTAAGCAAAAACAAGGTCGCATGGACATCGCTCAGAAGATGATGAACGTCGTCAACGACGATCCAGATTTGCTCAAAAAGGTCACATTGAAACCAAAGCCCAATCATCCCTATGGAAGCATCCAGAAGAGCCAAGACCGAAAGAAAAAATCGAAGAGCATACCAAAACACGTCTAGCCTTTTGATCTGTCAAAAACAAACTGACAATCGAAAATGGCTGATATTTCCAACACATATAACAGACATGTGTACCAACATAACAGAAGAACAAAATGCGAAAATCGAACATACGTAACTCACGAAATTTTAAAATAACGGATATTTTTTGATCACGCCTCATATATTGAAGACATTTAATTTCAATCATTTTGTAACGTGTGCTAAAAATATTTTTGTAACTTTCTATTCCAAAAAAAACATAAATTTGCAAAAATATTACGATAATTATTTCAATTACCTTAACAACGGCCTATTTGGTCAACTTAATATCATAAGGATGTACTCGTATATGCCACAAATCAATTTTATCTCTTTCTAAATTTGTTTTCACATTTAATTTACGTAAAACTCCTCAGATTACGTCTTTTTGTTTTACGTATTACCACACACGGTAATATTTATTAAAAATAATTCTTTTTTTTTTCTTTCTACTCTCTTTTACATAAAGTGGGAGTTACTTTATAACTTTAATTAACTTTTAAAACTCCGGTGGTCTGTCTGTCTGGCTCGCACAGCAGAACCCATCACTGAATATTAAATGAAACAAAACAAAATAAAACAAAACCTTAAAAAACTTACTCCTCTAAGCAATCAATTAATCGATAAAAAATAAAAAATAATAAAAAAAATTCAAACTTTATTAGTAATCAGGCTCAGTGCGTTATTAAAAATTCCATATGAAAAGGCATAATAAAAACGATGGGTAACGGACCGGGGAAAGAAAGAAAAAGACTCGATTACATCACACAAAATACTTACTGTGCTGCACAATACACACAATACAGTGTATGGATTTCCATAATAAAGATGAAAATCTTTAATTGCTTGTGAAATGTTGTTTTTGTTTTTTGTTTCTTTTTTTCTGAAGGCATAACAAAATCATAAAAATAATATTGACAACACAACACAACACAAAAAAAAATGCCACCAACTACAATTACAAAAACAATTATAAAACATTCTAGAATATTCTAGAAAATCAAGAATAACAAGAACGGTTTACAGCGACTATGTGATACTACTGTACAGAGTATATGTTATCGACAAGTAGAGAAATGCGGCGTACTGATTCTCAGATTACGCCCGATAACTATACTTTTGATGTAGTCAAGGAATTTATCTATCTTGGCTCAGTCTGGAGATCCAGCACAGGATCATTCGTGCCAACATGTGCTACTATGGGCAATTGAGTAACAGAGACCTCTCTCGTGAGACGAAACTAATGCTTTACAAGACGCTCATCCCACCCGTGCTTCTTTATGGCGCAAAGTCATGAACCTTATTAAGCACCGATGCAGCAGCCTTGAGAGTATTCGAGAGAAAAGTCCTACGTAAGATC
>QOCX01005437.1:0-12832 GCA_005959815.1 Sarcophaga bullata | reverse complement strand
CAGCTAAATCTTTCTTAGTCAGCAGGAATTCCTTCGTGTCGTCAATACTTACAAACTCTCAACTGCCTTTAAATCTAATAACAAGACCGATTCTAAGACGAAATCGTATAGAAGCTTAAAAACTTTAAAATTGAATTCAGAAATAAGCATATTCACTGAACTATTATTCAACAGAAAACTATTCTTCTCTCGGAAAACTCCAAATTTATTCTAAAAGGTTCTGATGAATTAAAGTTAGTACGCAGACCAAAACCCACTGTGTTAAATCAAGTTACAGCAAAGGTACAATCGTAAATTCGTGAACGCCAATACAGCGCATCTAAATAATAAATCGGTTCGTGAAGTTTTATAATGATTTTGGTTTTTACGATCAATTTGTTGGACTAGACTTCGGTTCAGACTCTAGCTTGCAATATGAAAAGAAATTTCGACAACTTCCCCTCAGCAACTTCCCCTTTGAGTGTAAAATAAAAATTGCCATGAAGAGTTCTTCAAAAATCTGTCGTTCGGTGTTGGCTTTTAATTGTAGGTTCCGGCACTACACACACAACATGTTAGTGTATGAGAAACTCGTTCGTAATCTCTGTTGTATGGTCAATTATATATGTTATGCACGTTATTGGCCTAGAGAAGCAAGCAATTCAATCAAATTTATTCTTCTCGATTAAAATCCGAAAAGAATGTTGCTGTAGATGCTGTAGAATGATGGTTGATAGCAGATGCAGAATGTCGATTTGCTGTCCTTGTTTGTAGACAACGTAAGTGTCTATATAATACAAGTTGCATATGGATGTGAGGCAAAATGGCTATTGAAGTTGACCAAATGATGAAACTCATTTCTGATTAAAGCTGTACAAGTTAACAAAATTACAATGTTTGGAAGAAAAGGAATGTAGTCCTCAAAACGTTAACCAATCATCATTGCATCTACCAAAAATTGACTGTCTGGTGCAATTGTATTTCCTTCGATATAAGCATGGAGGTGGTATTACGACCAGTTGCACAGACTATCGAGCTATACTGCATGAATTTTTTGTTTTCAAAAATTTTCAACTCCAAAATCGAAAACATTTGTTTACAACATGACGGTTCGACTTACTATATAAAGCGCTTAACAATTGATTTTGTAATAAGAATTCCTTTTTTTTTTTTTTCTAAAAAGTATTCCTAAATCACTTGCTTTCTCTTATATGGGTGTTAACTTCTTAGGGTTACTTTTGTGGGGCTATATAAAATCGTTATTATATGGCCTACAAAACCTGTACTCTCAATGCTTTAGCAGCCTATATTAATGGCAAACGGCCAAATTTATGGAGAAAGTAAAAAAAAAAACTTGAACATCAAAAAATTTCCATTGAAAAGTATTACGTCGGCTCTAATAATATGAAACAAAGCGCAGAAAGTGGGATGTAAAATAAAAGCAATTGCTTTTAATAAAAATACACATTTTTTCTCGATATGTTAGTAGATTAAGGATTTTTATTTTGTTTCTATTTATTTTTTTTTTGGCAGAAAACATTAATGCAAACTCACTACCAAAGAGAAGGAGGATAATATTCCTCTAGTAATCAAGAAGAAAAAGCACGCACAGAAGCACAATTGTCGGTGGAAGGTGGAGGTGAGGGTGAGAGAGGAGAGGTTGAGAAGATTTGTTTGCGTTGTTGTGACGAGGGATTGTGGGAGATGCGAGTATGTGGTAGTGGTAGCAGGCACGAATGATGTTGTGAAGTGAGAGATGAGAGATAAGGTGTTGGATGCTGCTGAAGAATGACGATTGTGATGTTCGTGTGTGGTGGTGTTGTGTTTGTGATGTTGTTTGTGCATATGTATGCGCATTAATGTGGTGTGAGTTAAATGTCTGGAGTGGAATGAGAGCAAAACGCCCGCGGTGACGGGTTTATGGTGAAAGGTGTGGAGAAGAGAAAATGCCATGAATCAGCAGAAAAACGCAAAATGAAAGAAGAAAGCGGGCAGAAAAAAAAAAAAAAAAGAACTTCATTAGTAAAGTGCAAAAACAACAAGTGGCAAATTTTATAGATTTTTTTTTCTGTATTTTTATTTTGTCATTCAATAAACATATCTTTATTCAGTTTCTTTTGAAATACAATTTTTTTTTGTTTTTTTTATTTCAATTTTTAATTAAACCCTGCTAACGTAGCCATTACTGAAGAAAACAAAAACAGCAAAAAGTTTATGAAAAAAAACAAAAAAATATTCAGAAAAAAAACCACTGCATAACAAAGTAAGTAAGAAATAATTTTTTAATAAAGCTCCATTATACAATAACAAAAGAAAAAAAAAAAAAAGCAGCACATGTAAAAACTAATGAAAAACATTTAATAAAAAAGAAAATTCTATAAAAAGTAGAAAAAAAGATTAATAAAAAATGTCAACAGCATACGGTTCGCAAGCGTACCACTGAAACGTGTAGTTCAAAGTGATTTGCCTGTCTATAGTACATTTGATTTTCGTTCGATCCTTTTGCTAATTTTTAAAAAAATTTAATGTGTGAACTTCAGCTCAGGATATTGTAAACTTAACATTTGATTTGCGTTTGTTAATAGTTTTATGTGTTTTAGTATGTGTGTTTTTTTGTGTAAAATTAATTTAACAAAACAGAAGAAAAAAAATTTTTTTTAAACTAAATTTGTATAGAGAGAGAGGCAAATTCTAAAGATCTTTATAACGTTTTTAATTGATTTCTTTTTACAATTCTTTTGCGGGTTAAAAAAATATAAAAAATTTTACAAGAATTTAATTTGAGTTTTACATTTTTATGTAAACTTTAACCCATAAACGTAACTAAAAACAATTGTATGTATGTATATGTATAAATAAACAACAGTGAATATTGAATAAGAAAAAAGAGACAATTTTAGGCTCTAAATTAACACAAAATTATTTAAAATTGAAAAAAAAAATTGAAAATATAGTGAAGTGAACACTTTTCCTTTTCGCTCTTCGATGCTCCTACGTCAGTTGTTTACCTCTCAGTGCCACTCATTTCCACAGTGCACACAGTGCATTAACTTGTGCCACATATAGCTGATCAGCCACGAGCAATACTCTTTTAACAAGGCTTGTTGGCGTAACTGATCGAACATTGAACCTTATGTTGTGGCTGTTGACAAAGAATTTGTTTGAGTGTAAACGAACGAAGCCGGCAGCCACTTGTTTAGCTTTACATTGAACTTTTCCTGGTGGTCGAACCATGTGGATTTTAATGTCCCTTCTTTTCAAAGCACATCGTTAACTAGATTCCTTGAAATTTTTACGGAACTGAATGAGAACAGTGAGTGAATGATTTTTTTAAAAGTCGGCATTCATATGGCCACTGGATCCGCCATCCAGGCTTTTAGGGTGTCGCCCAAGCAATCTATTGATGTATGAGTCATAAGAATAAAACGCATCACTGTATACTTCTTGATCATTCCAACCATCTATCAAACCCTCTGGTTCTAAGTAACGAACGCTCCAGCGACATACAGTTGGACAACAAAAGTCTTAGTTACTCCAATATATTTTGGAAAATTTCAGAATTTTAAATCACAGTTTGTATAAAAAACTAAGGGTTTTTATATAATATTTTATTAATGTTATTTCGTTTTATTACAAAACAAACAATTTTTTAATGTTTTTATAAAGCAAGAGAAAATAAGGAAAATTTTCAAAGGACTCCATAGGTACCCTCAAACGAGGAACCCTGAGTAAATTTAAAATCTTAAAGCTTAAATACGAAAATTGTATATCCCTTGTATTTGGTAGAATATCCCTTAAGGTTCAAGCACCTCCATTTAAAAGCATTTGGATTGAATGTACAAGTTTTGTTAAGTGGTTTCTGGTGCATCACTGAGCAAGTTTTCATTTGACTTTTGTTGAGGTTTAGCCGATTACGTAAAACGTTGTTTCAAATGATCGTCCTATATTACTCTCTTGAAGTCATATCGGGACTTTGTGCAACAGTCTTAACGCCTGTGGGTCTTCTTTTGCGGAAATATATTGGGAGTTACTAGGATTTGGCTATCCACTGAATGTCTCTTACCACCAATGAATCTTCAGCTACGAGTTTCCATATGGGAACGCCATTGTATCACTGTATGGTCTATCATAACTTGGTAAAGGTTTGAAGATACGATAGCAAATCTGGACTAAGCTGAGAGTCAATATAGAACTGCTCTTCACTTATTGGCTCCCGGCAGAGAACTAAGTACGACACATCTAAGATGATCTCGTTCAATAGTGGACATTGTAATTTTGAATTCGCCCTCATCAGAAGCTTCGAATTGTAGTATCAGGACTAGGAGAAATGGACAACTAGATATTACATCGATCTTATATTAGTCTTAGTGTAAGTCATTGCGATGTGCTTTTTGTACTGTTCCACAGGCAATTTCCAAAAGATGTTTTAATGATATAGCGTAGAATTTTCTTCTGGTTTTGAAATAAATTTTTCAGGCTTTACAACAATATACAAGAGAAGGCTAAAGTGGCTTATAATATGGTACAAATAGCATAGATATTGTGTCATTCAGACAAAACATGCCAACGCAGCTGTGAGCCTTTTGTTGCCATATAAGGCACTGCTTCTCTAGTGAAGCACATACAAAGGCAGCACCATACAAATCAGGTTGCAATGTAACCGATGGAATGGGTTATTTTAACTTTCGCGAACTGCTAGTTGTTAAAAGCGTATTGCAAGGCTCCCCCAAGAAAATTCTACGTGGAGAGCCAAAACGCAACGATCTCGATGACCAGTTAAAACCATTCTCTACAAGGAGAAGATGTCATGATTCATTACTCAAACTTATATGGCAATGCCTGTATGTAGCGTAGTGTAGGCCAAAATCAGTGGTGAAACATGTCAACCTAAAGCGCTTGCCATTAGACAGTAGCTGACTAGTTACTGTCTTCTCAAAGAAATTCTGGACCGATAAAATAGGAACCCGGAGCATGTTTCAAACTTTTATAACTGAAAATGAAGGCAAAGCACTGACTCAAGGCTTAAAACCTTACAGCAAAACTAAATCACCTTATATTTACTTTAACTTTTGAGAATTCCAAAGAGGCCTGAATTACAACATCAGGTTAAATTCTAATCGAAAATTGTTTTCGGCTGTTGTACAGTTGTTTTGTAAACGTTTCCATATTTTGTAAAAAGGAAACAAATACGTAGAGTAGAAATTTTAACATCTAAAGGAATGATTGTTTATTCAAAACGTAAGTATTGTTGCCAAAGTAAACTTGAAACTCTTACATCTCTTGCATACGTCAAAGTACCTACAGAATGCTATTGTCATAGACAGACTCTTTTCAAATATTTTTAAACATGACATTTAAACAGCTTTTTCAAATGAGTTAATTTATGTTGGACTGAGACGTAATTTCTGAGAGATGCGAGTGCGATTTTTTTTTTTTTGTGCAAAATTCTGCAACTTTAGAACTAACGTTCACTGCCACATGCCCAAAATACCAGAAAAAATTACGTGAATAGCCAGTAGTATACCGACACCTCCATCCAACTTCTTTAATTGTGATTCTACCATTCTCGATAAGCATTTTCTGCACTTTTTTCAACTTTTCATCCGTTATTGGCTGAGCTGGGGCGTTCAGGACGGATTATGCTCACCCAGCGGTATACCTTTCTAAATCGACCACAGTAAGATCGCGTTTTTTCAATACCAGTATTCGGCATTTTTTCATTAGCTGTACTCTACGCTGATGACCGTATTCAGTATTTTTAATTTATTTGTATGTTTTTGTTGTAAATTGTTGTATTTACGTTTGTGGATATTTCTTTGTATTTCTTTGTATTTCTTTGTATTTTTTGTTTTTATTTTGTTTTTTTTTTGTTTTTTTTTAATATGTTGGTTTGTCAAATGATGACATTTTGTTGAAACAAAAGTGACATCTGGTCAGAAGTTGAGCATTTCTTCTTTGGCCAATGCTTTTTCTTTCGTTCTTGCTTCCCCGTTTGGATATATTAACTTGAGAATGAAATGAAACAACGGGACTACATGAAACAATAAGATGAGAACAAGAATAACAATCGAGTTTAACAGCAACACGGAAGACCAAAAAATCAGACCAAAAAGAAAGGAAACATAAAATTTAAGAATGCAAATGATAAACAAGAAAAGAAAAGGACAAAGAAAAAAACAAAAACAAGAAAATTGTTTCATCAAAGAAATACCCAACATAAAAAATGTAACAAGAATTATAAGATAACCAACACAATGTTATTTCATTTACATGAGTTGTTGAGTGTTATGTGTGTTTGTACGAGCAAGAGAGACATTTCCGTTTCCTGTAACTGGTAGGCTAGAAAAGTGGAAATCCTTTCCTCTCTTATTTTCTCTTCTGGTTATGCCAGCCAGGCAAGTTTAAATTTTAACAACAAACACTTAAAATATTAAAAACTGATAAGAAAAAATGTCTCCAATTTAGTTTCCTTACATAGGCTAAGACTGCAGGCCTTATTTAAGACTCCTGAAAATACGTGTGACTATTAGATAAAGCCTATGTTAATGTTTATAGTGATAATGTCGCCGTTAGTCTAGTAGGCTGGGGGGGTGTTGGCTTAATAGACCTTAGCGCCAGGCTTCCAGAATCCGGACAGACACCAAAACAAAAATATTGAAAAAACCTAGGTGGTATGAGAAACTAGGTCGTAATCCTGACGATGGCTTTATAATGACCAATTATGTATGTCGACGTTATAGTTATGATAATTTTTCTTTGGTACTTTTTCTCGAATTGTTGATGCAAAACAAATCGCAATTTCAACTTTATTTTAAAATTTTACTGGTACTATCATATATGCTCAATAGGCATCTACAGAGCAAAGATAAACTGGCATACTAACGTACGTCACTTATTAACATATTTTGTGACCGTTTGGTTTCGCAGATAAATTCGTTACTGTAGCAGTTATATACGGTCTACAACATCGATTTCCTAACCTTGAGAAACCTTGATAAAGCTACTTCTGTCAAATTAGCTGTCATTTATCAGTCTCTTTGCCAAATTTACTACCGATAATTATATTCCCAAAAAAAACTCAAAGTAGGAGAGTCAAAAGCCATTTACTAGAGAAGATAATTTAGTACATTTTTCCCTGAATAGAACCTTAGAGCATTTGCATTGAAAAACTATCGTCAGCGATGATTTCCATTTCTGAATGAACAAAGAAATGTGAATTTGGGATGACATCCAAACCAACTTACCTTTTAAGAGATCAATACAAACAAAAAAAATTACTTTTTTGGGTGGCATTTTAATTTTGACGATTCATTGGTGCACATTTTTTCATTAAAACGGATAAGGTAACGAAGCGTATCACTGTCAAAGACGAAGTTCTATGGTCTAAATATTTACTAAAATCTTTGCTTCTGAGTTGATGATTTGGACACCAAGGGACATGTGTTTTAACGGCACTGAGCGCATGTCATACAGCTCATGCCAAATTGAAATTTTGCATGAGGGATTTGAGGACATTGTCATCCTCAAGCGGAGATTTTTAGGTTTGATCCACAAAACTTTTTCTTGGGGAATTTTCTTAAGTAATAAATACAGCCTGGACTTCATGGAGAAATATAACATTCTTCGAATGTAGCTCCGGCCCATAGAAGCCGTGGGCAATTTAATCGAATTGTTATTCCCACATTATAATGGCATGAGATAGGTCCTTCCCATTCCAATAAAAAATTATCGAATTATATTTCGCATACACACAAGCATTGTTTCATGTTCGAATTTAAAGATGAGGACTACTTAAAAACGATTTATTTAACCAACTTACTAGCTTACTATTAGATTACTCATTTACAACTTTTTAGTCAGGACTATGACCCAGCTTATCACACACCATAGAAAACCACTGCGTTAGTTTCTAATTCGCATGATCAACAATGGTAAGGCGGGGTCGGTCCAAGAGGAACTTCGAACATCTAACAATTAAAAACATCAACTTTGTTGAAGCTATTTAAGCTGCCAAATTAAATGTCTTTAATAAGTTTTGGTTCGTCAAATTAACAGGGAAGGATTATGCACTTTGCAAACACGTACAAATAATAAAATTTTTTATTAAAAAATTGCCTTTGTTCAGACAAAAAAAAGCGTACTTCACCCATTTACGATTGCCATATTCGTCTTATCGAGAGGACTATCTAGCAAGTGTAGCTGGAATAATTTTGGGGGCCCATAGTTTGGGTAATGCATTACAGACCATAACAGACCATAACCATAAGCAGGCTGTTATGGACCAACAGCCCGGATTTTTGTCAGAATTACGTCACTCATGTTGTATGTGTTTTATTTTATGCATGAATGATGGGGACATACAGTTTACAGTCAACGGCCGAAAGGACAGATATTGGAGAAGTTTTTCAAGGCAATTTTAAAGGTCCGGTGCTTATGTATTAAAATAACTGTGTGAAAAACTAGATCGTAATCCTGAACTGAAGGAAGTATGACCAATTACGGTATCTATTTCGCCAAGAAATATATTCTTTTTTTTATTTGTTTTGTTCGAAATGTCGGAGCAGATTGTGCTTTGACCAGCAACCTACTAGGACTACCGGCATACTACTTACACATTGTAAATAAATTTAAATTAATTTTTTTTTTTGGAATTTTATTAATCTTTTCTTAATACATTTT
The DNA here is from genome assembly GCA_005959815.1 of Sarcophaga bullata. Classification (NCBI taxonomy): domain Eukaryota; kingdom Metazoa; phylum Arthropoda; class Insecta; order Diptera; family Sarcophagidae; genus Sarcophaga; species Sarcophaga bullata. The sequence continues at coordinate 4,174 of QOCX01005437.1, read as the reverse complement.
GTAGCTTTTTGTACTTTTAAAGAACATTTCTATTTACATCCACAAATCATTTTCATTTCAGATATTTTCAAAAAAATTAACATTTGTTTCGAGGTTTGAGAAAAGCTGAATAGTAACAGCAAAAAATAGAAGAAAAAAAACGAAAATATTAAAAGGCCTACACTTGTGGCGGAAACAAAAAATGGCTGTGATTGCTTTTACGTTCGCAATGTTTCTCTACAATTTAATTTTCCTGTCCTTGATGACTACTTGGACTCGTGCACAGCAACCAAGGCGTGATGCTGATGTATCACGAATTAAAAAAAAATAATTTTTTTTTTTTTTTTTAAATAAAAAAAAAATATTCGATTTGCTTAACAATCATTTTTAGAAACGAAATAATATGTAACTTTGTTTTCCTCTCTCTTTATTCTCTTTCCTATCGCCCTTGTATTTAGGGCCACCACCAGCCAATTCTAAAATGGCAAACCATACCATGATATTTGCGTTGAGAAACCGGTGTTACTGATGGTGGGTTGTATTAAAATAATTTATTTCATTAATTCCTTAAAAACTGTCGTTTAATATTTAATTTTTTTTATTGTGTGCTTAGCGGCCATTAAGGAATTTAGTGATGGTGAAATACACGAGGATGAGGCACTTAAATGTTATATGAATTGTTTTTCCACGATTTAGTGTCGTCGATGATAATGGTGATGTCCATTTGGAGACGTTATTCGCAAGTATTCCGGGTTCTAAGGGATTTTGGTAAAAGCCTCTGAGAATTGTGTACATCCCGAGGGTGATACATTGTGTCATAAGGCCTGGTGGTTCCATCAATGTTGGAAGAAGGCAGATCCAGTGGTAAAATTTATTTATAACTTATCGTTATATGCAGTAATCAATGAAAATTTTTTAATGTTTCAGCACTACTTCCTGGTCTAAACATAATGCATAGTCAGTAGTATTGGAAAAAAATGATGAAATAATGAAACGGCAACTAACTTGTATTATTTTTAAGTATTTTGGTTTTTTAGTTAACGTTTTAGTTTGTTATTGCAAAATAAAAATATTATGGAATTCAATGTGTTCTTCTTTCTGGGCGCTTCAGTGTTTCACTGGTCTGGTCCCCGGACACAGAACATTCCAGGAAACTGTAGGGCCGACGAGCTCATCAGGGCTGGTGCACTCCTTCCGGAATCATCTGCAATCGACATAGGTATGCCAGCACGGAGATTCTTTCGGAGAGCCAAATAATCCTGGGTCAATGAGGAGTCTGCTCCACCACTAGGCTCATCTGGCTCCTGATGAGTAGAAGGCGTACCTATCTATTACTTGGACTTGGTCGTGTCATTATCTCAATCACAGATGTTATACTTACAGGTCATTGTGTTATGGGTAGACACGCAGAAAGGATGAGTCTCCCATTCAACGAATTCTGCCGTGGATGCGATCCGTTGAGGAAGAGGAGGACTGTTATGCGCATTCTTGGTCAGTGTCCATCTTTTGCTAGGAGGCAGATATAGCTTATTTGACTGCTCCATTTCTTGTCAGCATGACGGAGCTATCATCTACTGATGTCAAGGATATACCATCGTTTGTCAAACTTTCTGGCTGGTTTTCTAGGTAAGGATAATCGTGCTTTTGTTGTGCAGCCTTGCGCTGACTAACTTCTTCCTCTTCATTGGCTTTGGTAGAACTTGGTCAGAGAGTGCTGTTACCTGTGGCGTCATATCGGGCCGCTATGCGCGCTCAAGTGATATTAGAGCCTACCGACCCATCTACCAACCAATATGTTTGCATTAATTAAGTTCTAACATCATACGTAACATCTGTGACTTTGCAATTCCCACTAGAAAAAACTTAAAAGAGGTCAAATTGCACGTTCTTGGTTCACACATTCCTCCATCTAAGATATCTAGCACTCAAGTCATTTGTGCAGAATATCAAATGTGGCATTAGCTGTGTGCTGTACTGTTGAAACCACTTTCGTTGTTGTCCAGATCACTCAATTCAGATAAAAGAAAATTAATAATCATGGACTATTTGATACTGATAGCCTGGATAACTACATTCATAAAGAAATTCGTACTCCAGACACCGACTACTCGATTAACACACTGAATGGTAACCTTTTCTGGATGCATTGGATAGTTTTTGATCTACAAGGATTGGTATTCACTCTCATTCGATAAGTCTCAATGCAAAACTCTCCAGCTGTGGCGATCATGTGAGTAACACGAAACTCACTTCTCCGGATTCTCTACATACTTTCAGCAGCAGTTTTTCGCAGATATTGCGTTTTTACAACGTACGGGTATTAACGATCAGCTACTAACTAGTGAGAAGTCGCTGTAGTGTTTTATTGGCACGTGAGGCAAAAATGAATACGAAAAAATATTTCTTGACAGCTTACCCTCAGCAGGTTTCTGGCAAAGCTTGCATAGAGAAAAAGTACTAAAAAAAAACCTGCCGTCCGAAATCGGGCTTTAAGCTGTAGGTCTGGAACCCCACTCATGCATAAAATTAACACAAACAATATAAGTGACGATTATGTAACTGAAGGGAAGGCGTGTAATGACCAATTATGCTATTTATTGCCAAACTATTGGATCATTTTTCTCATTTATCCAGCACATAGCAAATAGCCCTCGCGGTTAGACAATTAAGGCGTTCATCAAAAATTTGGTAAAAAAATTTTATTTTTTGCATGTGTTGTTGAATGGCAATATTCTTGCATACATAATTGGTCACTACAACTCTACCGTCAGAATTGCGTCGTAGCTTCTCACACCAATTAAGTTATGTGTGTTAATTTTTGTACATAAGTGGAGACGGATTCACAGTTTAAAGTCGATTGAATTCTTTTGAGAAACTTTTCAGTGCAAATTTATTTACTCTCACAGTATTTTACAAAACATATTGATTAATGTGACAGATATAGTTTCAACAAAATGGCCGTTATTAGTTGTTGAAATTCGGAAATTCCTGTTAGAAGACAACACACAAAAAAAATTATTGTTAGCTGAGCATTGGAAACACATTTCACCAAAATGAATATTTGAGTGTAGCATAAAACGTACAAAAATTCATAGAAAAAATTCAAATTGAAATCAAAAATTCAAAAGTTTGTTGGCTTCTGCATCGGCTTATTTAATGGTCAAGTCAATGGTCTACTTTTTGTTCGATTTTTTGCATTTTTTTTACATTTCTAACAGTAGTTGTACAAGCAATTGATATTCCAATAGCAATAGAATTTATCATTTGCAATTTACATGGTAATGTTTGGTGTTGACAATGTTGCATGAACATTTATGCTATGCATATACATATGTATGCTTGTAAATGTTCACCTATAAACAAATTTAAAGAAAAAAAAAAAGGGGAAATGTTTGATAACAAAAACTTTAAATCAAAAGACGTACTTTTTTGTAATGTTAAATATTCTCTAATTTGGCTAGGGATGTGGACAAAATATACGTTACGAAACTGAAGTACTAGGCAGTAGCAAAAGCCAACAATATATCGACACATTGACTAAATCTTTTCCTCTTTCTTTTGTCAGCTACAGACCAGTTACCAGACCAGCATTTAAAATGGAAAAATTAAAAAGAAAAAAACAAAATCAACATGGCCCATAAAAACACAACGCCAGACAAATAACAATTATGCAGATTTTTCTTTTCAACTTTTCAATTTTCAATACTTTTTCCTTTGTTTTTCTTTTTTTTTTTTGTTGTCTTTTGATAATTTTTACACAATTTTTTTCAGTTTTTTTTTTTCAACAACGTATAGTAAGTATCCTATTGCAATAGTTGCATACTATCATTTGCTTAGTTGTTGTTGTTGTTGGAAAATTACAAAAACGTTAGAAAAATCCTTATACGATATCATAGCATGGGCGTTTGATTATTCTTTTATAAGTATGTCAAGCAGGATTGCAAGTGTTCATTCACTTCTAATGTTAAAAAGGGAACAAACTTCACATATACATGATGTGGTGTTTGTTTCTCTGGATCTATTTTTATTTCTATGCAAGGTTTACAATGTTTGTACATACACATTCCCTATCATTGTTCACAAATCGTAATTGTTCTCTGTTATTATTGTATGTCATGCATAATTTAAAAACATTTCAACATTTTTTTTTCGGATTTCTTTAAACGATGCAATAGTTTTCGAAATGTTACAAAAT
>QOCX01005436.1:0-12833 GCA_005959815.1 Sarcophaga bullata | reverse complement strand
GAGTAGAACAGGAGTCTGATTTAACTAATCCACATAAGGGGTCCTATACTAACCAAGATATCTTAAAGTCGCCAGCAGGTCAGTGATAGCCACCCTATAGAGGTTTGGCCTTGCTGGACGCTTCAGCCCGCACTGAAATGCTAAGACTCGTAGACATTCTTTCATTAACGACTCTAGATAGTGACTGCTTACCGTGAAAAGAAAAAGTCTAGAAACATTAGACCTCTTACTCGTACCTCTAATTTGTTTATTCACAGCCCTCTGGCGAAACCTGATAATGGCAATAGCAACTCTAGTCCTTAATGACATCTGAGATTTCAAGTGTAACTTAAGTTGCCACAAACTCTATCTGCCAGTTATTAGATATGCTGCTTGGAATTACTTTTGGCATTTACCACTAGTTTTGTGGTATGTTTCAGTTTCTTCAAATACGATATGATACTCTTACGCGTACTGTCGTGTTGGGGACAGAAGATTTTCATTTGGACGCGTCAAATTTCGCTGAATAAACGATCTTTACAACTTAATTGCTTGCAAAATAATTGTACAAACAATTTGAACATTTTCCGTCGTAATTAATTAAAAACACTGTAAACAATTCATACGTTCCATCTCTGAGTGCAAAACAATCATCACATTACAGGCAAACAAGCCAAAACACAATCGAATATTCACAAAACAAAATACTCTGTGGGAGTTCCCTACAAATGAGAGTAACAAACTTGATGAAACAATATTTGTGTGTGAAAGTGTTTGTTTGTTTGTTTGTGTGGGTACAAAATTTATGACGAAAAAAAAAACGACAGAATAGGAGTGTTTGTGTGCGTACGTATGTACATAACTGTGTTCCTTTAAGTATATCTTGTAAATTACTTAAGCAATTGTAGAGAGTGGTTGTTGAAACAACGATGCCATCAACTACAAAAAAGAGTGTTGGAAAGTGTCAGAGTAAGGGAGTGAGAAAGAGAGAAAAACAATAAGAATTGAAAGCAGCAGTAGAAGCAATAGAAGTCAATTTGATATTTTTAAATTAAAAGCAATTTTTTTCTTCTTCTTCTTCAGACAGAAAAGACACTGTGGGGTAAATGGTTGCAGCTACTGACTGGCAGGACTTTTTTTAATTTTAAATAAGAGGGAAAATGGAAAAAAAGTAATGAAAAAGAAAAAGAAAAGAAAAAACATTCTGTTTAAAGTTTTTGTTACGCTTCAGTAGTTCTACAAAGACAAATTTAATTGATTTTTATTTAATTTCTTAAAAACTTTTAAGCTGCTCACACACATTCCACTACACATTCATTCTGGAAAATTATTTCTAATTAATTAGACGTTTCAGTGCCAACAAACACAACAATGACAGAGAGAAAGTAAAGTGAAGTGAAGTGAAGTGAAGTGAAGAGAAGAAGAATACAGTATTTTAACGTATGTTCGCAGTTGTTTATTGTTTATTTATTTAAATAAACACCAGAATCAATTCTATTAAGCTATTCAGGTAGAAAATTCAGACTTAAGAAATTCTGTTTTTTGTTGTTGCTGTTGTTGTTGTTGTTGATCAAACAAATGTTTAAAACATGCACGAATCAGTGCATATGATTTGTATGGTTAGTCAAGAGCATATTACAATTAAAGATAAGGATTAGCGAAATATTTCTTTAAGGCACCTATGGCCTCTGCGTTCTAAAATATTGTAAGCTTAGCATATTGACCTCACACGTCAGTAAGAATGCCTACAAAAAAATCGATATTTCTTTTGAGGACTTTTCCTAATCTGCCTGGTCCAACGAAGCTGTATTTAACTGTAATTAACCGTTAAAGTATTCATAAGATGGTGTACAATGTTGAATTTTTAAAAAAAATTTTTGGCTTCAACCAATTTGGAACCAAACTGAAATGGGCGCACAGAGCTCGTTTTCGTTGTAATGTTCCTGGGCCCATTCAAGTATAGAACCCTGAAGCCATAAAAAACTGGAATATAAAGCTATAAAGAGAGAAGACGTGTGATATAGATTACAGAGATGATACAGATTAAGGGCTACGTATACAAAGCTTCATTATGTAATACTTAACTGCTGCTTTTATTGCAATTAGCCTAAGTCCTAGTCACACTGACATCTCTATGGTCGGTTTTTTAAACAATCTGAAGATCTGCAGGCTTTATGATGGAATTGAAAGTCTATTACATCAGAACCTAATCTGGATATGGTATTTCACACAAAAATCCAAGTAGAAGTGACTGGTGCTATGAATAAAGTCTATGGAAGTCTTCAGCGCCATTTCTAAATTTGAGAATAAGACTGTGAAATTTTCTCAGAAAAGCTTGATCTTAATGGCCTTACTACAGTATATTTAAAGTCGTCATAGTCTAGTTAGCAGCATATTGGCTCGTTAGACCCCCCGGTTTAAACCCCAGCTAAGACATCAAAACGAAATATGAAAAAATATTTCTTTGGTGACTTCCTATCAGCAGATTTCTAGCAAAAACTCTGATAGTAAATGAAAATGCCATTAAAAGTTTCTCAAAAAAATCCTTTGTTCAATCGTAGTGTGATCCGCCAGTAGTGTATCAAATTAACATACATGAGTATGTGAGAAGCTAGATCGTAAAGCTGACTGAAGGGTTATAACAATTAATTTATCTACGTATGTATACCTACAGTATACTGATTACAGTATACAAATGTCGATCTAACGACCACTGATCTCGCGATGAAAGAGCAGAAGATTTCCTACTGTTAGTATATTTAACTTCCCTAGCAGTGACTTTTAGTTCTAAACTTGTTAACCACCTTATGGTTTCCCTCGATAAGGTGAGAGACACGATTTTTTTGGTAATTATATCTGGCGATGATTTCCTACAGCTAGTACACTCAATAATGCATGTAAATACCCTTTTTTATGCCGAACGCAAATTCTGTACAAGATGATAACTTGTTTCATTCAAGAATAACGTGGAGTAAAATCTAGTGATTGAATTATTTCCCAGGTCGTTGGTATCATGTGGATAATATTACTTAGTGTAAAGGTTATAATTGGTCAAAGAGGAAGGCATTATATCTCACTTCATCTGCCCCCATCCGCATTTGGTTCTTTATTAACGAGTTATCGTTCATATGACAGACAAATCAATCGTTAAATTCATTTGGACAAAAATAATAGGGCAAATTTTTAATTTAAAACAATTAATAAATGTTCTAGCAAAACCTAATTTGGGTGCCTTCTCATTGGAGTTTAACCAAGATTATAAGAACATTCGGATGAAATGCAGCACCAAGCTTGAGAGCTTTTTATTCCAAACATTATTTGCTGCATTTTAAAATGGGAAATGAATGTATCTGAAAAGACTATTCTTGAAGAGGAATTCGATTTGCCTGAGCTATTTACTTTACTTAATTGACACTACTTTCAAATTTAGTCAGAATTACAACACATTACAACAAGCTCTCCACAGTACTCCAGGCTATACTTTAGTTTAATTTGCTGTGCGCTTGATTAGTTAGGGCTACTGAGTTTAATTTCAGGTGCCCTTTTTCAGGATTGAAAAGGATTAAGTTTTTTTGTATTTTTTGCTATTGTTTTCAATTTATAATCTTTTTTTCAAAGACAATATGAGTAAATGAAAATATTTACACGCACCAATATGACATTTCAAAGAATGATGTCTTATAAAATTTTAACAAAACTACATGCATGCATCCCATATGTATTACATATGTATGTATATGTAAGACGTTTATTTGTTTTGTGCTTAAGTCCTCGACGCAATAGTTTTGCACCGTCACTTTGGCCGAAGGCAATTTAAACATCCGTTTTGAATGGGTTTGCTTGGAAAGCCATACTGCTTGAATAATTTGCCTTAAGCCTTCAGATTTGAAGCGGGTGCATTGATTTTTTAGGATTGCTTTTATAAATTAAGAGTTTGTTTTCTAATGAAAACGACTGATTTGGGCCCATATAAGCTAATATTGTGAACTTCAAAGTCAGGTTGACTAGCTTTGGTTGTGAGATGTAGTTGCGTTTTGAGTCTGTTGTCGAAATACAGAACCGAAGTATAATTGACGTTTTTTATTGCTGAGATTGCTTATGTGAATTCATTTCGCTGATTTAAATATTTATGTCAATTTTTTTAGGCCTACATTTGAAATCATTACTTTTTTGAGGCCTGTTCATTGTAGTTGTATTACGTGGAGTACAGTAAAGACAGTTATAGCAGAAAAAAGCAACCATTTTTTTAGATGGTTTTTTTACAATAATAATCTAATCAGACAATCGCCAACACTCATGAGTCTCTGGTGGAATCCCACCCACGCTCTCGGGACTTGAAGTTTAGCACACGAACAACTAGCCATCGAAGGCACTCATTTATTTAACAGGATTTTTAAAACAGAAAAATAAGATTCAATGACTAAAAACGCTTGAATTTTGAAAAAAAAATCTAAAGTGCTGTACATCGACCTAAGCTTCTCACATCACATAGTATTGTGGTCTTATTTCACATATAAATGCGGGGCTACTCGACTCCCAAACAACAACAATTTTGGGAAACTTTCATGCAATTTATTATATTTTGGCCAGAAATTTGTTGAGAGGCAGTCTCCCAAAAGAAATATTTTTTTTTTTAAAGATTTCGTTTACTACCTAATTAGATGAAGACGTCCATCCATACTGGTTTTGTAAAATTTATCAGTAAAAATCTGAGTTGGTAAATCTCAGTATTTATATATTGAGGTATTCTCGTCCTTAGTACTATACTTTGTGACACCTGCTAGCATTATTGGATAATGTTGGAGTCTTCGATCCCCCTTTTGTCATAAGAAGGAAAAAAATAAAAAGGTTAAGTTTAAGGATTTAAACTTAATATGCCCCAAACACAGTGTACGACCCACTTTTTTTCTTTTACACTTCATCTTAACCCCTTTTATTTAGACGTTTTTCATGTTAAGAGAATTTTTCTTTTAATAGATAAAGGCGTGACCTAAGAATTAATACAGAATATGAAATCTGAATCTGAATGTCGCCGTAGTCTAGTAGGTAGTGTGTTGGCTTATTAGACGAAAGGCAAGGGTTCGAATCCCCAGCTAAGAACATCAAGAACGAAATATGAAAAAATATTTCTTCGGCCGACTTCCTCTCGGCAGATTTTCTGGCAAAAACTCTGAAGTAAATAAAATTGCCATGATAAGTTCTCTTCAAAAATCTGTCCGTTCGGAGTCGACTTTCAAACTGTAGGTCCCCCACTCCATGATAAATTAGCACACACGACATAAATGGTGTGAAGAGCTAGCCGTAATCCTGACTGAAGGGTTGTAATGGCCATTAGTTATGTATGTATGAAATCTGATCATCATTTTGCGCCAAATTCCCTTTAATAAAAGTCAGTTCCACATATTTTTATGACATACTATGAAATGCCACAGCGTATGAGTAATAATTGAAACTTCAATTATACAATAACCATAGCGTTTTTAAATCATTTGAAAATAAAAATCAAAAAAAAGATTATCAATTGCAAGCTTAAACTTCTTTATTGCTTAATCGGATTTCCTTACACATACATATGAATGTGCCAAATGAAGTATTACTAAATAAAACAATCAATCAAATATATACGTATGTACGTACCTTAAAGGATTTTTAATTTATGAATAGGATTCTCTTATCCTGCGCTATTTCCAGCAAACAATGAAAAGACTTTGTGGAACGTCCACCTAACCTCCAAATGTTTTGCTTTTTGTGCTAACTTATTATTATTGGCTATACAGAAATAGCAGTGGAAATAGGCGGTAACAAAGATGCCTGAAAATTTTTTTAAAATTTGGTTGCGTTTCTGTGTTGTGGAAACGATTGCTAGGAGATGATCTCTAGAAAAATCATTTATTTTGTCTAACGCACCTAATAATTTCCGGATTTTACATACATTACAACCCTTCAGTCTGGATTACGACTAGTTTCCTTACGATTATGTTGTGTTGCTAATTTTAATACATGAGTGGCGGGGCCTTCAGTTAAAGTCCGACTTTGAATGCAGATTTTTGAGAAACTTTTTCATGGCAATCTTTTTTAACTCTTAAAGCTTTTGCCAGAAATCTGCTGAGACCAAAATATATTTTTTGAGGTCGCCGTAGTTAGCCAGGTAGTGTGTCGGGCCTTACTTAGACGAAAGGCCAGGGTTTCGAATCCCCGGTCAAGAATCAGAAAACGAAATATAAAAAGTATTTCTTCGGCGGCTTCCTCTCAACAGTTTCTGGAAAACACTCCTGAGAGTAAATAAAAATTGTCATGATAAGTTTCTCAAAAACAATCGTCGTTCGAGTCGACTTAAACTGTAGGTCCCGCCACTCATGTATATAAATTAGCACACACAACATAAACTACGGAGATTCGAGATTTTCCACAGTTTTTCCAGAGACTGGTTCCAAGTTCAGGCTACTTTTGGATTTGTCTCAGATAATAAATACTTAAGATGTTGTCAGAACCACCATAAAACCTATTATTAACCGAACAAAATTGAATAGATCTCTGCTAATCATTACAAGAAAAATAAGCTGGACAATGAGGTGTCCAAAAGACTCACGCACAAATCATCAAACTTTAATCCGTAAGATTGTACGATTGTACAGATCGAGGACAACACAAAACAAACTGCAAACATCGCGAGAAAATTGAAATCCATAAAAACATAATTCTTATACGATTATGTAGTTAATATAGGTCTGAATAGTCAAATTAATTGATTGCCTAATATGTCTGAGAAAGCTTCTAAGTCCCAGTGGTAGAACAAGAAATAATTCTAAAAACTAATTTGTTGATCACCCGGCTTAATCAATATTCATCTCTTGTATACAAACAAGACAATTTTTTTTTAATAAAACAACACTAAAGGGGCGTTGGCCTACTCCATTAAGCATTCTCTTACTACCCATGTAGTGTGAGTTAATTTATCCATTAAGGCATGGAGATTTAAAATGTTATGACGACCCAGCATGACAATTAATTTCGTGGCAATCAGTAAACGTTAAAGTTTTTACTGGAGGTTTTGGCTAAAGGGATTTTTCTAGAAATGGTGTCAACTCATAGACTGCTGGGAATGCCAATAAAATACTACGATTGTTTGAATTGTACACCCTTAAATAATTTCCTCGAGAGTGGTAATACAGTCAATTTTCAAATGTCTATGAAAGGGGAGTCCCAACATTTAACCTTTTCCTTTTGCAAACTGCTAATGTCAACCATTCACAACCTTTAGTCAGGATTACGACCTAGTTTCTCACATCACTTATGTTGTGGTTTCTATACAGGTGGCGAGACCTGCAGGATAAAGTCAACTCCGAACTAATAGAATTTTGAGAAACTTTTCAGACAATTTTATTTTACTTTCAAGAGTTTTTGCAAGAAATCTACTGAGAAGCAGTCACCGAAGAAATTTTTTTTTTCAATATTTCTTTTGTCCCGAGATGCCTGACATGGCCTAACGCCTGAAGACTGACACACTACTACTAGACTCGAACGCTGCCTCAGCTCAGCTTTACTACGAGCCATTAATAAAGCTTCAGAAAAAGCGTAACAATCCATTTACTGTTCATATAACTAAACTCAATAAATTTCCTCAGATATGTTAAAAAACTTTTATGCCAGTCAAAACTCAGATCCAAAACAGACTTAAGTTTAAAAAAGCTTAATGAAAATAAATTTTATTTTCATAAGCTTAAACGTTATATTGACGAGATAAACTAAAAATTTCCTTTTTTTTTTTTTTTAAAAATGTTAATTACGGTTCTGTTTTTTCTTTTTTTTTGCATGTTGAAAATTTCATGAATTTTTCATGAAATTTTTCATGAAATTTTTAATCCGTATTTTTGGTTGAATGGCAATAAGCCATTACACTTTTCCACATGTGACCCCCCAATTCATTAATGGTGAAAGTCATTTCATTTTCATTTCAGTCAACACCAACGCACACAATCTCGTAAATATTCAACTCAATTAAAATTGTTCTTTCTCCTAGAATTAATTGAGCCGCTTGTACTCCGTTTCATATAAAGCTACAAGCTTTACTTGGCTATATGCCTTTTGTTTTTCTTTTTTTTTGTTTTTCGGTCCAAAGAATGACAACGAAAATGTCTTTTATCTCATGACGTTGGCATTGGAACCTACACTCGTTGGCCTACCATATTCATTTGATCAAAAAGTCACTGTGAAATATGATACGATAACGGTATACATACATACGTACGATACAACAAACTAAGGCAGTTTTATTTCAAACAATTACTAAGAAATGTTAACACAACTGAAGAGCGAAGGAGAGACAGAAAGAGATGGAGAGAGGAAGTGAATACAGATTGTTTTGTTTTAATGGTGAAAATTTGTAGTTGTGTGCGTGAGATTTTATTTTTTTCTTTTTTGCTTTTCATCTGCTTTTCTGGTATTTCCTGCCTTTCATGCTTTGTTGAGGGTTTGAGAAAATTACAGAGCGCGCCATTGTTATTGTATGAGCAAAAGGATGTACGAAACTCGGATAAAAGAAGGAAAAACAAAAGAAAAAATGCAGGAGATGTATTGACTAAAAGGAAAAACAAATTAATTAAATGAAATCAAAATTACAATGTTGCTGTTGCTGTTGTTGTTTTTCTTATTTTCGTTAGCTGGCTTTCTAAGGAATGTTCATCTTCTTTTGGGGGTTAAAGGTGGGGTTTAAATTAAAATCAAAGGCATTTAAAGTACAGGGATAGGCATTCAAATTGTTAGTAACGTTGTTAAAATGTGAAAGTAATTAAATGGCAGGCATTTTCTTCGTTTGAGATATTCGAATCGGTAGCAGTTTCCANNNNTGGTTGCTCCTGGATAATTTTCACAGTTAAATAGAATGGTATTTGGCTGGCAGATATTTCAAAAATGTTTCTTTATCGAATAAATAAACATTCACGTTATATTAGAAACTTCAATAAACTCCAAGAAACATCTCGGAAAATAATGGAAAAAGTAATGGCCGCAATACAACAGAATTCCTAACAACAACGCACGTTAATTAACGAAAAATCTCATGGTCTATTTTTGAAATACGTAGCTTCTATACAAAATACAGTTGCAATTCTACATTAAATGCTACAACGTTATACACAACAGGGGAATGTCAATAATCACTTCGGGAATAACATTTCTATCTCACACTAGATTGACATACAATGCAACTGATAGGCACACATGGAAATTCTTATATAAAGTTTATATTCCTAATGGAATATTCAGAAAAGATACAACATGATGTTTTATTTCCTGCAAGTGAACATAATTCCTCTGTGTTATCCATTTCCCTATCTTACAGGATTTAGCTTTTTTTAGAAGGTTGAACTGCCGTAGTTGTCGCATTAACATGTTATCTTCAGAAATATAACGGCTTCTGAAGTCTTAAAGATTCTACTCTTGATTCGTTGTTGTAATACTAGCAGGCTTCCTAACTGGTAGGTATAATTGACCAGCATAAGTTTCTCTTGAGTTGAGTTCCATAGATCAGCGTTGCTGTTAAACTATACATGATGCTCAAAACACCATAGTCTTTACAGAGATATGGAATCCTCCTCTGGGTGTAACTAAAATATTATAAACAGGTTGCCGACGTGAGAATGCCGCTCTCGCTGTTTTGAGTCTGCTGTGTGCATCTGTTTGTAAGAAGTTATTCGTTGTTATTATGCTGCTATTCGCCGGATTGATCTTGTATCACGATATTCTAAGTGCTAAAGTCAAGTGTACTTTAGACCAGTCGCCTTAGTACAGTGAATATTGTGTTGGCTTACTAAGTTAGAGCTCAAGAGTTCAAAATACAACTCTGCCATCTTGAAAAAAAAGAAATGGAGTTGTAATGGTCAGTTATTATTATTCCAGCATAGACTGAAGTTATAATTTCCAGTCAACCAATACTTTGATGGAGACTCCTCTTATTTACGTATTTAATTGAGTTTAATTCCGTTTAGTTAGGATTACAACCTAACTTCTCTCGGCACTAATGTTGTGTGCATTAATTTTATACATGACTGGCGGAACCTACTGTTTAATGTAGACTCTGAAGGACAGATTTGAGAAACTTTTCTTGGCTGCTTGAAATAATTTTTTTTTAATATTTCATTTCGTTCGGGATGTCTGAGCTAGGTGTTGAAGTTCAATTAATGTGTCTGCACATAAAATCTTCAGAAAATCCTCAAAATGTATGATCATCAATTAAATGTGTGTGAGCTAGCTGAAAAGGAAAGCTGTCCGCAATATAGACACCACATTCCTTGACAATGGACCACAAATATCATCTTGTGGAAGCTTAGACAGACTGTTTAGAGATGTTTCATCGCCACTTACTGTATGGGAAAATAGTGTACAAAAAAGGCACACTAGAGCAACTAAGGGTTTCATTTACAGCAAGATCTTGGCGTCTTGATTTTGGAATGTGTTGGACAATAATGTTTATTAGTTCTGTTCAAAATGAAAGAAAAATCAGTGGGGAGTACACAGCACTTAGTAGTAATGGATTAGAGAAGAAAAGACAGCATTTAGTGAACAAGAAAGTGTTTCTTTATCAAGACAATGCAGCAACTCCTATATCCACTTTATCGAAAGCTAAAAGCTATTAATTACTCTCCTAATTGCTTCATAAGGCAACTTACTTGTCAGGTTTACCTTCCTTGGATTAAGCAAAAAAAAAATGTTTCGATTTCGTAACAAAGAAAATAACGTTTTGATAACTAATTTAAGAGGCTACACAATTTTTTTATTCATTTGTTAAAATGGCTAATTTTCATACCGCCCTCGTAAGTCATATGTGAGCATGCCTTTGGATAGAGTATACCGAGCGGGTATACTGAACGTGTACTTTTAATTAAGTTCGTTTTATAACATTTATTCCTTTTTTCTGTTTTTGTTTCTACTCTCTGCCTCTCTTCTCCTATTGTTTTACCTTAAAATGGTTGTATTAGGTGTTGTAGTTGTCGTTGTCGTTGTATTTGCTATTGTTTTAGTCGTTTTAGCAATGAATAAGCAAAAGGACAATTAAACATCGAATGTATTGAACGCCATATGATATTTTAAATGGATTAAACGAAAGAAAATCTTATGTTTTGTTTTGTTTTATTGCTTTTGTTTTTCTCTTCCACACTCCTCTGTCCATCTCTCTCTCTCTCTCTTTTATCTGTTATTGGCAACAACACATTCAATACAAAAGAGAATCATTATCGGCAGACATCTTTTTGCTATGCTACCCTACCCATTACAAAAGGAAATTTAATTGTGCTCTCTATACTCGATTGATTACTTATGTATGCGTATGTGACGTGTGTCCATGTACATATGTTTGTGTTTGAATGCCTTAAAGCAAACAGAAATAGAAATAGAAACAGAAAAGAAAACAATTTGAAAGTAACCATCAAAGTATGTGTCCGTAGGTGTCCGTTTGTTTTGTAAATGAATGCATGTGTGCGTGTCAGTGTGTGTACGAGTATGCGAGTGTGTGTAGATTATTTGAAGTAAATGGTAAATAAAACTTAATTTAATGGCCCTGTTTATCGGCATTAATTTAGGTGAAATGCTTACAACTAATTTGTTTTTGTTGCTTTGTTTCATTCAATACATGTGTGTTGTGGTTGTTGTCTCTTTGTCTCAAATTCTTTACAATGCTTTTCATTTCGTTTTTTTTTTGTTTTCCCTTTTTTTGTTTTTGTATTGAATTCATCTTGTTTTTTATTGTGTTTTGTGTGAAATGAATGATTTTCGTACGTTTCATCGAATTGTAATGCCGAAAATGCTTAAAAACTTTTGGCATCATTGTTTACCAAAATCGTTGTCTATTAATGACGTATCAGCATGTTTTGGTTATTTATATATCAGCAGGATATTTAGTTCGCCTTCTACAAATGGTCGGCAGTCAGTAAGTGACATCGAAAGTTGACCTAGCTACTGTAATCTGGATTTTTGAAATATTTCTTCCATTAGACTGTCTCTTCTGTTACATTGAGATCTTCATGGTGTATGTGTTGACATTAAAGACAATTTATAAAATTGGGAATACGAAATACTTAAGGATTTGCACAAATTTTTTAATTGGTGATAGCAAAACGAATAGCTTAAGGCATATTTACGTGCAAAATATTCCATCAGAAGATGTTCCTAGCATGCTTTTCATGCTGTCTCAACAAAGTAAGTTGATATACGGTACTTTGCATTATGCAGAATTATGCGGAACAATGCCACACAACAATGCATCACATATCAATCCCGATCAATACCATTACTCTGATACCAGATCTACAAGCATTGTAAAACGATATCATGACAGAGTGGCTTTGGGAATTTATTGCTAAACATAGTTGCTAAACATGGAGTAAGGACTGTAAGGGGAAACAGAAACAAAACTATGTCTTCTACCAGACCAACTAAGAGCTTTCTAAGCGGAACCAGAGATTTTGTGGTCTATTTATTTACTTAATTAACCATTGCAAGAGAGAATATCAAACTGACCTATGTTTGTTAATTGTATCCATGAATGGCTGGACATACACTATAATATCGATTCCGAATGACAGATTTGGAGAGCTTTTCATTGGAAATTTTATTTTACTCTCAATGATTTCGCCAGAGTACTGCTGAGCGGAAGTTACCGAAAGATGTATTTTTCAAATCCATTTCTTTCAAGCTGTCGTCCTGTAAGTCATCGCGCTACCTATCAGTCAACGACAACTCCATGGTATGGTGTGACCCAGTGAAATTTGGCAAACTTGAAATATAGGAATTTAGAAATCCTCACTAATAGTCAAATTACAATAAGGGTAACAGGAATCTGGGTTGTACAAAGGCATCTA
>QOCX01005435.1:0-12835 GCA_005959815.1 Sarcophaga bullata | reverse complement strand
AAAATTAAAAATAAATTCAGATATTGTTGCGAAAACAATATTATTTTGAAAAAAATATACAAGAAAATACAAACAATAAGAAAACAACAACAAAAATACGACAATACCGTATTGTATGACATACTGATTGAAAATTGGTATTCCAACTTACGCTCAAATCGAATGAAAAAGAAGGAAGGAGAAAGGAAGACTACATAACCTTTTTTGCTGTGAAACAACTAAAAAGTAAGAGAAAAAATTGCAAAACTGCACCTCCTTGTGAATTGTCTTAATTTAGTCTTGGCATTTTAACGATAACAACTTATGCACCTTATCGATAATAACCGCTGTATATAGCCCAGAACTATTATCACAATACTACACTACTTTCTTTTCAGTAGAGTTCCAACTTTCTTGCTGTATGTACACTTCTTTCCATCACTGTACATCTACTCATATAAGAGACTCATCATTTAGCATAAGAAAAGGAATTTCTAACTGTTATAACACATGTATTCTTATATAAGAAAAATCCTTTTTAATAATTTCCTCATAAGGAGAGTAAAAAAGAGAGTGAATGAGAGAATGTTGTTATACCTGCATTGTTGTTGACACCCTGGCAGCATTAATAAGTCAAAAACTTTAAATTAATTCCTGCTAGTGCATGGGTATGTGTATGTGTATGTCTGATGTAATAACACCCTTTTACAAGCCTTTTAAATTTTAAAGTACGAAGGAAAGGAAATTTCTATCATCACTAGGGTCTCACGAGTAATTTTATTTCAACATGTGGGTGAGTGAGGTAGGTTTTTAAACAAAGGTTTACTCGCTGGCACGTAGTACATGTATGTCACGAATCTTGACACCTCAGCAATTATTAATAGATTAAGAATTCAAAATTAAAACCATCTGTTGTTATTGTCATAAAGAGAGTGTCTCTTAGTCTCTTAAATTTTTTTGAATGAGAAAAGAGATTTTTTTTACATGCATGTAGTTGGGGTTGCTTTTCAAACAAAATTTTATGTGCATGCCATAGTGTCTGTATCAGAATTGAAGGGAATTGTTTTCATAACGTTTAATTGTATTATTTGACATGTGCTAGCACCCTGGATAGCTGGATAGCTGGCTGCTGAACGCGTGAAATTTGTCATCATATGTAATAAACGCACATGGCGGCGTTTATTTTGAATATTCAATGTGTTCAGCACGCCTCGAATGTAAACAATACAATTAAGGGGTACGTTTATTATAAATTACTTGGTCTAATTGGAATGTTTATTATGAAAATAAAGAAAAAACAATCAAATTCTCACGAGAAAAACAAAGGAAACAATTGTGGAAGTATATTAAAATAAGTTTGTCCAACTTCAAAGATTTTGTACTTAGGAAATTAAAGAAAATTATTAATTGGCATAGATTGTTAAGCGTACTATACAAACTATTTTGCGAATTATTTGAATTACTCTTTAAATTATTATTTTAAAATATTTATCAACAAATTTTCAAGTCATTTGTTATCATTTTAATATATTTTTAAACTACTTTTCTTTTTTATGTATTTTTTATATAGAAAAATATTAATTATTAAATTATTAATTTACTAATTATTAATAATCAAATTAATTGTTTACATAAAATTAGAAACAAAAAGAAAAAAGAATAAAAAATAAAGAAGTAAAAAATTTTAAGAGAAAAAAACTGAAGAAACAAAACAATTTTCTATAAAAACAAACAAACAATAAAAAAATTATTTATTTTTTAAAACTTTTTTATTATTATTTTTGGTGTTATATTTTTTTTTAATTTATTATTTTTTCTATTATTGTTTTACTAGTTAATATTCTTTTATTATTATTTCTTATTATAACTATTTTATTTTTTTTTTATTAATTTGGGTTTTTATTATTTTTAATAATTTATTTATTTTTTATTAACTTTTATGTTTCATTATCTTGGTTTTATAATTAATTTGGTTTTTTATTATTTTTAATAATTTATTTATTATTTCTTTATTATTTTTTATGTTTTTTTATTTTTGTTTTTTTTAATTATATTTTATTTTTATTATTTTGTTTTATATTATTATTTTTATATTCATTTTTATTGCTTTTTCTATTATTTTGTTGTTTAATAAATAATAAAAAAAATTATTTAGTTATTTTTGTTTTATTATTTTTCTATTATTTAATTATTTTTTTTTTTGTTATTTTCTTTTATTTTTATTATCATTCTATTATTTTTTTATTGTGTTTTTTATTTTTTTATTATAATATTTTATTTATTTTTATTATTATGTTTTTTATTATTTTTATATTAATTATTACTTTTTCTATTATCTTTTCGTATTATTTTTTATTATTTTTGTTCCATTATTATTTTTTTATTATTATTTTTCTGTTATTTATTTAAAATTTTTTTAATTTTTTTTTTATTATTTTTCTATCATTTTTTATTATATTTTATTTTTTTATAATATTTTATTTATTTTTATTATTTTGTTTCTTATTATTATTTTTATATTAATTTCTTATTAGTTTTTCTAATATAATTTTTTTATTTTTTTTTAATTTTTCGTTTATAATTTTTTATTATTTTTTACACATTTTTACTCTTTTTTTATATTATTTTTAACATTTTTTATATTTTACAATTTTTCGAATTTTCTAATAAAATATCTATAATTGATTATAATTTTTTCTAACGTTTTATAACTTTTTTTTGGAAAATTATTATTTAGATTTTCTTAAATTAATCAAATTTCGTTACTTCCTTTTAGTGATTTTTGTTTTGAGTTTTTCAATAATTTTAATTATTTTCTTCCCCTATTGTTTAAGTTTTTAATTAATTTAAAATTGCTTTAATAATTTAAAATATTTATTTATATATTTTCAACTTTTAATCTTTATACTTCTATTTTTTTTTTATAAAAGAAATTGGTTGAATACTATTCAATCCTGATCACATATTGTCAATTTATTATTTCGATTTTCAATATTGAAAATGTGGGCCTTTTGGCACCCTTTCCATTTTGCAGTTTAATCACACAGACGGCAGCAATTACTCTAAATGTTTAAGAGAACAGAAAAAATAACAAAACTCAATATGAAGAAAAACTTTTCAGAACCCAGTAACACAAAAACTAACGAAGATAACAACAAAAAAGCTTAAAAAAAATGAACAACATACGGATCATTGGGTAAGGAAGAAAACGACAACACCGACAAGTAAACCCTTTTTTCCTTCTATACGGAAACGACTATCAATATCACACTCAAAACAACAACAGCTATTTGTATAAACCGAAATATGTGAAAAACTTTCTCCCTGAGCTCAAACTTACGCACAACACACTTTCCTCTCTCTATCAATTGTTTTTTTTTTCCTGTCTCCAATTAGGAAAAAGTGGTATGCAAATTTAACAAATATAGCAGACTCTTGAAAAAAAAAATAACAACAAAAATTTTAAACAAATAAAACCAAAAGAAAAAAAAAAAAACAAACCTGTTGTTAAAAGTGTTGTGTTGTATGAGTAATTTCGTATCGTTTTAACGCTATCTCTCTGTTGATTTGTTGCGTATTTAATTGCAGATGTATTATGTTATTGTTATGTAGTGTGGATGTGCGATATTGGTATGGTATGATAGTGATGTGGTGTGGTTGTATTGTATTGCATGTTAATAGACTAAAAACGTATGGAATAGAAGAAATATTATTAATGCTTTAACCAGCCAACCGACCAAACCAAACCGCCAGCCATCCACTACAACTAACAATAACAACAACCACAACAACCGATACATTATCATTTACAACAACAACACAAAAAGATAGTTTTTTTTCTTTTTTTTTTTTTATTGTAGTGTTTACAAATGGAAATAATAAAATAAATTCCAAGGCCAATATATGCAGTTTCTTTCTGTTTTCTTTTAAAAATTTGAATGGGCTCGCTTCTGGTGTTTTAATGTAAACAGATGTGATTATGATGATGAATAAAAATGATCACACTACTATTTAATATTAAAGCAGTTAGTTATTACAATAACAAAAAAGAAAAATGGAAGCAAATGAGCACAAAAAAAAAACAATACAAAAGGGAAAATTATAAAAGAACTAAACACGGCCTTCTAATGGAGAGAACAAGAAGAGAAGGTTATATTTGTGAACAAAAGAATCGCTAACGGTGAATATAGTCCCGATTAGACAAACGTTAACGATACAAAACGGAATATATGTTCGTTTTTAGAATAAGATGAGAGCGATTACCGAACCGTTATGTAATTTCAATTGTTCTTCATATGCAAAAAACTAATGTATTTTCCGCTACATTCCGTGGAATTTTGGCTAAGCGGGGCTTATGAGTGTATATTTAAAAATTCATGAATTTAAAACTAGAAAAGGCGGCGACCAATATAAAGGAAGAGATTGGATGGAAGTTCAGCTAACAGGGACTTAAGAGTGCATATTTATTTATCTCTATGCTCAAATTGTGTAAATGAGGACTAAGATGCGAAGCATATTCCAATATTCTTATTGGCCCGGGAAAACGAGTTGGATCAAACAGACTGAATGGGACAGATGTTGAATTCTGGAATTCGATGGAGCTAATGCGGTCAGTAATTGGTTGAGGTTACGCTGAAACTCCAAAAGTTCGAGTATACAAAGGCAAAATTTAATTTAAAAAAGAGAAAAGTTTAAAAGTAAAAATCTCACCGCGAAGTAATATCTTACGGCAGTCCCGAAAGGGGGACAGGACAGTACATCAGTGATGGTGAATCGTACACACTTTTGTTGTAACAAATTCAAAAATTCTCACCTCCAGTTCAAAACAAAAAAACGCCATAATAGTTGTGGTCTACATAGATAGATAGACCTCCGAGTAAACTAGTCAATCTAAACTAAATTTACCGTAAAAATTTCTTTTCAAATACCAGGAAAATCATATTAAAGTCAGAGTTAATCTGTCTATTGATTTTTTTCCTACTTTTATTTTTTTTTTTGCCTTCAATAATCTTTTCAAAATAAACAAAACAAAAAAGGATACAACCTTAGTTTTAGGGGGAGGTTTTGTGCCTATTAAATATTTATTAGCAAATAAACATCTTCGTTAGAAATAACACCATCACCCCATACCCATTCCAAAGGAAACCCTAACCTCAATTTAAGCTAAACAGTCCTCCATTAAGTGTCGTGGTGAGGGTAAACACAAATGCATTTATTACCAGCAAGAGGAGAAGGGCGAAAAAAAGAAACGAATCGCTACGAATGTTAACGGGTGTTTAACCAAAATAACTAAAACAAACGTAGATTAGTTTCTCCCCCTTCAAGAAAAAAAATCCTCAAACCAAAACGACCGTTAGCTAGAAATGTTTAACCACAGCAACAGCTTTTATTTGATCAAAAAAAATCCCTTTTCCTTTTAATATTTGTTTTTGTTGTTGTTGTTGCTGGTATTATTGCATAGTAAACACAAATAACATATGATGGTGAATAAAAATGCTAGGGTGTCAAGCAAAACAAAGGATAAGAGAAAGAGGAATTATTCCCGGATCAATAGATTGCAAATAAATAAACGTTTAAAAAGAGTAGAATGAGAGCACGTGCGTGTGCATTAATTATTTCACAGGCTTATATTGCAAAGTTCTAATGTTCTTTGTAAGTAGTGGTGGGTGAGGAGAAAAAAACAACATCCTAATATAGTTCTCTCATAAATTTTTCAAAGGGATTTTTTATTTTTGAAGATGGTGATAGCGAAGATGGTGTGGTTTTTAATTGTTTTTTTCATTTTTTTTTTGTGTATGTGTGCACGTGACTGTATGTTTATTTTAGCCTGTGCGTGCATGTTCTTTAGTAATTTAAAAAAGGGAACATTTTATTGGAATAGTGATGCCCACACACCGCTTTACAATGAATTGTGCAAAGTGAAGTCGTGCAAGCATTCCTATGCTCTTTTGCTTAGTTGTTGCTTAGCTAGCGACAAATGCACATGCATGGCGGGTGTATTTTTACCCTTTTTTTGCATATACACTGAGAAAAAAATTGTTTATTATGAGTATTAAATTCCCTTCATTAGTAAACTAGAATTTTAAATATTTTTTTCATCAAAGTTTTTTAAAAACAGAAAAAATTAAATTTTTTTAAATCAATTACTAATAATGGAGAATTGTTGAAAATTTTTAAAATTATTTTTACCATGTAATTGGCCATAAATGTTTAGATTAGAAATCCTTTTAAATATTTACCTGCAACGATAAGAAATTTTGAAAAAAAAACAAAGATTAATAAACAATTCAAGATATTTGTAAAGCAATTTATAAAATTTATCTTAAATAGATTAAATTAAAATCAAATCTTAATGCTGGATCGGCAATTAAAATACCAGAAATATTTTGCTGGTGGAATATATGTAAGCCAAAGCAGGCTTTCAATTCATTTCAATTTATGTTATTATATAATCTCTATGGGTAAACTCATAAACTATACAAAAAAAAAAAAAAAAAATATACAAAATGTTGGTCAGCCAGTCATTAATTTAAATGTTAGCCAGAGCCAGCTATAGTAAGCCAAATAGAGCAAATGTTTGCTGGTTCGTTGATAGAGGTAGAGACACCATTACCGTAAGGCATGCAAAGAAAAAAAAACAAGCTAAAATTAAATTTAAGCCATAAATTTCATTTGATATTTTGACAAAAAAAAAAAAAAAAACAACAAAATTGTTAAAGAAATCAACTGCCAGTAACATTATAACATTGGTTTGATATGTAATTTGCCAACTAAATATTTAAGCAGCAAATGTGTAAATAAAAAGCGATAGAAAACGAAAAAAATATATAAGTAAACTGGGTAGACTACCCTAATTGGGCCATAATCCCCTTTGCAAAAAAAAACAATAAAACAATTTTTTTTTGCATGAATAAAAAAAAATTTAATGTTACTGGTTCCAGTTGTGGTTGGCTTACGTTTCTTTTTCAATGTTTTTTTATTTTTGTTTTTTAAGTTTATTTCTTTATTAAGGCATCAAAAACATACATATGATTGATGTTTTTAATTGTCTGATTTAATGTTTTTTATTTTATAAAATTTATATTTTCATTTTCTAATGATTTCATAATTTTTGCCAAAAAAAAAAAAAAATAATAATTTTTTTTTAATAAAAAATAAATTTAAAATACCAAACACATTAAATTAACCAAAAAAAATCATAAAAATTTTATTTTAAAAATATTATACGGCGTTTAATTTAAATGCGTTGGTGTTTTATTTTTTTTTTTTTTTATTTTTTAATCACATTTTTATGTTGTTGGTACAATAATAAAGTTTTTTTAATGTTTTTAAGCGGTCTGGTTTACTAGTTTGGTCGTGGATTTTTTTTTTATATTTTTTTCCACAACAAAATATTTAAGAAATTCCCTCAATACTGTATGCCTACAGCTGAATTTGGCGTATATTTTTCAGTTTCGTATCCAGACAGATTAATACACCCCACCTCTGAGTTGCAAGATCTTAAATCAATCGAACATATTTGTTAAGTTGTGGAAAAATTAGTTCGAAAGTATAACAAACTAATGCACGTAGGAACCATGCTGAATAAATTATTTTTTAAGAAAGACTTGCATATTTGGCCCACATGGCTCATTCTAAGTTAGCCCCCTTGTCATGATCCTTTAGTGACGGGTTTGAACCTGCCAGTTTCCTTGGCGACACGCTCGCCATTATGTCCGGGTCTTCAAACGTTCTGTCATACAGAAACCAATTACGTCTATTCTAAAGTGCAGTGCACTCGCAGAAAAGATGTTGCATTTATTCCATTTCCTTCACATCATGGCAGCTTCTGCGGTAAGCCCGCTAGGCCAACCCCAGCTTGCCAGTGAAATTGCAAATAGCACTGTATTTCGTTAGAATTCATGTTACGGTGGTAACCGTTCTCTTGTCGAACTCAAGTAGATGCTTGGTTTTCCTACTGTCCACCACTACTAGTCGCCGTAGTCTAGTAGGGTTCGAATCCCCGGTCAGACATCGAAAACAAAATATGAAAAAAAATTTCTTTGGCGGCTTTCTCTCAGCAGATTTCTGGCAAAAACTCGGAGAGTAAATAGAAAATTGCCATGAAAAGTTTCTCAAAAATCTGTCGTTCGGAGTCGAATTTAAACTGTAGGTCCCCCGCCACTCATGTATAAAATTAACACACACAACATAAGTGGAGTGAGAAGCTAGGCCGTAATCCTGACTGAAGGGTTGTAATGGCCAATTATGTATGTTATGTAACCAAGTATGTTGGACGACCCACGGTTTGTTAAATTCTAGGCTGCTTTTTTCCAATTTGGAAGTGTTCCCATAGAGGGACATAAATCCCCTCTATTGTCCACTATTCAGACATTTCCGATCTCTTTCGTGCCAGTTCGTTTGCCTTTTCTTTTCTCTCTTTGCCACACTGATCCGGAACCCTGTACAGGCGAGGCGGGTGTTGTGTCGACTTATACGCTGTAAAGAGTCCATGAAACTCCTAACGTCCTTTGATTTGACGAGATGGGAACCCAGCACTTTGATTGCTGCTTGATTACCCAAGCGTATGAAATAATTAGGAAGGACGGATTCATTAGTAGTGTAGACATATCTAGGGAACGAGAGATTCAGCACCAAACAGAAGAAAGAAAGTTGGATACATAGAGGACCTCGATGTCTGGGTGAATTATTAAGTGATTTGGATATTCATTTGCGATTCAAACCAATTCTAAAGTGAATTCGCACGAGCGATTAAAAATGGATGACTTCGTAGGCAGGTAATATGGGAAAAAGGATCATAGACGAAGCAAAATGCAGCTTCACAGAATTGAAATAATTTGTACACCAAATTTTTTCTTCCACACTCCTTATGGCAATAACTTCGAAAATAAATAAAGACGGTGAGTAAAGAATAAAATTCTTAAATTGAATTGAAAGACAAGTGACAGAAAAAAAATTCTCCTGCCTTTGCAAAATTTCCGTGACTATTTATGGAATTAAAAATGGAAAAATTTTAGAAATTAATTTTGCTGTTAAACAATATAAAAATCCTCTTCAAAGACACTCAATTTGATTGGCATTTTCAAGTGTGATCTGTCGTTGGGTATCTTTATATTTAGTTACACAGTCAAAGACAAATTAAAAATGAAAAATAAACACAATACTTGAGATGGACTTTCTCCACTGACTGTATTAAAGTAAACAACATACAGTTGTGGTAGAAATAATAGCATAGGAATGAGGAAATAAAAATCTTACATTGTAATATAAGACGTGAGTTTGAAATTTTTTCGATTTTTTTTTATTCTGAATGCATGAAGAATAAAATCCTTAGTTTTGTGTGGTTAGGGACATGACGTTCAAGCTTATAAACTTCAATTGCTGATCAAAAATGCATTCTAAATTGACTTCAATAGTTCTTTTCAGATGATTTTTATCAAAACAGTCACTATTTTCAAGACTTCATAGTCTTTCCACAATCACGTCTATGTTCTCCAACACAATTTAATTGTTAACTTAAACTTGACGTACAAAATGAGCTTCACAGCTGACGAAAAGTTTGTTTGAAAATCAGCATTGAAAGGAAGGAGGAACTAGCACCCAACCAACATAACCAACAGGGCGTTGGGAAATATCGGGCAGCTTTAATTGGTGCAAATCGAAATGCAAATGCAGATAGGGACAATTTTTGAGATGGAGGATAGGGTCAATTGTCGTGGAGTCTACAAAATCGACTCATTTGAAGAAAACAATTAGCTTCCTCGCCTATATCTCCGGTCCCAACTAATATCCCATCGTAAGGAAACCATTTTTCGAAATCCTTGATATAATGGCTATCCAGCCCGCAAAGTCCATTTCCCCTACAGATCCATTTTGTGTCCCATTTAGCCCCACTAACACAGAACACTTTTTTCTGCTCATTTGAAGACACCCACCAACTTCGTCGCCTATATCTCCGCTCCCAAGTGACGTCCGATTGTAGAGAAATCTGTTTTGGAATCCTTGATACCATGGCTATCCAGACCACAAGGTCCATTTCTCCTGAAAGTCCATTTTTTATCCCATTTAGCCCCATTTATACGGAACACTTTTTTTTTGCTCATTTGAAGATACCAACTAACTTCGTAGCCTACATCTCCAGCTTCAAGTAACGCCCGACTGTAAGGAAACCTGTTTTGAAATCCTTGATACCATGGCCATCCAGCCCACAAGGTTCATTTACCCTAGAAGTCCATTTTTATCCCACTCAACGCCATTTATACAGAACCTTTTTTTGCTCATTTTAAGTAACCAACTAACTTCGTCGCCTACATCGGCGGCTTCAAGCAACGCCCGACTGTAAAGAAATCCTGTTTTGAAATCCTTGATACCATGGATCCATAGTTTGGTTTTTGTCTTTGCTAATTAAATTCAAATTTACCTTCACAACACATCATAACGGTATGAATTTTGTCTATCTGTTGCATTTGCAAAAGTAATTAATACTTTGTAAACAGTTTGTGTAGTTTTGAAGAAGAGAGAGGGAGAAGAGAGAGAGAGTAGAGAGAAGAGAGAGGGAGAGTGACTGAATGACTTAAAAGAGAGTAAAAGACACGTTATTTTTCCAGATATGATTACAAATTAACGATTGCCTAAAGGTTAGAACCTGCCTGCTTGTCGCCCTGTCCTAATTGAAATAAAAATTGTGAGAAGAGAAATAAAACAAAACAAAACAAACAAAAAAACATAATAATGGAGTGTAAATGCCCTTAAGTGGTGGTGGTATGGTCAGTGCAAAATAAGCTTAAAAAAACAGCTAAACACGGTAAATATTTCTTAAAGAACAAATTCTTGTTCTGTATAGCATAATAAACAAGTTTTTCTGGCTGTTATTTTTTCAGTTTTTGTTTTTTTTTTTTTTGATAATTAAAGACTGATTTTTATTTGAAAAGCGGGCTTCATTAATTTTATATTTTTAATGTATGTGAAGTTTTTTAAAACATAAAAAAACAGGCAAGGCAAGGCAGGCAGTTAAAAATATAAAAAAAATAAAAATTATTTTGAATTTTTCTTTAAACTAAAAATGCCTTGTACTTGAACTTGTAGTTAAAAAATATTTTTTTTTCTTCTTCCTCTACACATTTTAAATGTAAAATTTGTTTGCGTACATTTTTAAAAAGTTTTTTGACCCCTCTGGGCTCTGGGGCCTTATGAAAGATTGTGCTTGAATAAATATGTTCCATTTTGTTTTTTTTTTTTGTTTGTTGTTGTTTGTTATCACAATTCGTTTCATTTCCATGTCATTGTAAGAATATTTTCTCTGACGCACTTGACATTGACAGACTTGAAGTGAGTTTTATTGTTCTTTTTGTAAATACAATTACACACAAGCAGACTTTAAATAAAAAATTACATTTTGACATGCAAACGATTAAATGATGACAGTTTGTGCAACAATTAGGTTAAGTTAGGTTACTAACCATCGCTGGTGATAAACTCATTAGTCCCCTTAATGAAGACCATAATTCAAGACTAAAGGGTATTCAGTCAATAATTCTTGAATAAACGGATAAAACCCTCGAAATTCATTTCTGCAATGCTCTCCAAAATGTTTAATGGAGCAGGATCTTAAGCCAGGATTGTTGTAAACTTGTGAGATACTGACTGAATCAACCAAATTAACTCCAGCAATGCAAGCAACGATTTCTAAAGTTTTTCTGAAGTATTTCCCTCACCATTGTCTGGTAAGAAAAATGCACACTTTACATCAGGTTAAGTAAGAAAAATGGCCCGCTATAACACATTAATACAGAAGATATTGGAGAAATATTATGAGAAATTTATCAGCCAACTCCGGACACCTTTAAGGTACACAAAATATGAAAAGAAGTGACCTCTCATGTGTTACATTTTACGTTCCCTCAAAACTTAAAACTTCCCTAGTAAATGCTTCTACCTCTCAAGGCAACTTCTGGAAATCTTAATGCCTCTTAAGAGCACTGTGTTAAGAAAGAAAGTGACCTTTCATGTGTTACTTTTTACGTTCCCTCCAAGCTTCAAACTTCCCTAGTAAATGCTTCTACCTCTCAAGGCAACTTCTGGAAATCTTAATGCCTGTTAAGAGCACTGTATTAAGAAATGCGAGTGCTTAGTATCATCCGCGGGCAAAAATATGAAATAATTTCGAAAAGTAATGCCCTATCAAGGTTTTTAAACAATTTTTCAATTTCCTTGTGCTCTTATGATGGTATCTAGTCCATGAAGAATTTTACAAATGATGGTGTAACCAACCATCTCTGTTTCATTTCGTTAAGGTTGCAATTATCCCTCATAAAGGAAACAGCTATCAGGTGGCTAAAGGCAAGTTTTTGTGTCTCAACTTTCAGCGCATTTGTGTGTACACTTCATACGATTAGGCCTCGGGAATCATGGCCTTTACTCAGGATTACAACCTAGCTTCTCACAGCAACCATGTTGTGTCTGTTAATTTGATCCATGAATGGCGGGATGTACAGTTTAAAGTCGATTCCGAGTGCCAGATTTTTGATAAACTTTTCTTAACAATTTTATTTTACTCTCAGTGTATCTACCCGAAGGCTGCTGTGATGATTTGTTCAAGATTTCTGTGCTGGGTTTTCCATCGCCAGCTCTCTTCTAATAATTCAACGCACACTACCAAGCCAATAAGCTACGACATCTTCAACTTTTTTCTTCTATTCTTTCAAAATATTTTTACTTTCTAATTTCTTTAAATGTTTACATAAATATTTTTAATTAATATTTAAATATTTATTGTTGTTGTTGTTGTTGTTTTTTCATTTCTAACTACCAACAACAAACCAACTGAACTCAACTTTCGCCAAACAATACTTAAAAC
>QOCX01005434.1:0-12835 GCA_005959815.1 Sarcophaga bullata | reverse complement strand
GGGCGCTGCTTAACTTTTCAGGTTCTGGATGGGAGTGTATGTACATATAGTGAGGCTTTTATTTCAATATTATCCTTGGACCTTACATAACTATATACATATATTCGAAATAACATCTCATTTAAATGAATGAACGATATATCAGGAACAACGTTAAGTGATTATTCTTGTAAATACGGTCTTAGATGTAGCCTCGTAAATAATATCTAACAGCGTCAAATCACATAATCTTGCTGGCCATTGAAATATTTGTATGACTACAACTACAACGGAAGACTACGGAAGAGAGGATGAATAGAAAAAAGATACGTTTTTCCCGACAATTCTGAAAATCAGTATCTAGTTTTTGTTTCAGTACTATGTGGAGAATCCTTTGTATTTGCAGAACCGATTTATTTTATTTGTTGGGTATATTTACGTAGAACAATAACTAGTATTAACAAAGAAGAATGGGGATTATAGTTTCAGGAAAATCGATGCTAAAGTTGTAGCATATAGCCATACATTGCCCCTAATTTTAATTGGACACTCGTGACCTACAATAGCATAAGGAGAGTTAGCATGACAACGCATTTAGAAATTCAATAAAGAGGTTTTGAACTCAAAAACATTTGTTAATGTACCCAAGAGAAACTATCAATTCTCTAGGCAAAACAAAGGGAAATATGAAAAAATATTTCTTGGGTGACGTCCTTTCAGCAGATTTCTGGCAAAAGATCCGAATGTAAATAAAAATTGCCATGAAATGTTTCTCAAAATTTGTCGTCGGAATCCACTTTGATCTGTAGGGTCCCACAATTATGTATAAAATTTAACACACACAACATACGTGTGTGGTGGAGAAACCTAATCGTTACTCTTGATGAACTTGTTGTAGCTTACCATTATGTATGTGTGTGTGTAGAGGCTCTAGCTTTTATTACTTTAAACATCTAACTATGGATTTTTTATTCCTCTTTCAACCTGGAAATTATTTTATAGAATTTTACCAATCCAGTGGGCATTTGAGAAATTCTGTTATCAGTTTTTTATAAAATTTTATTATTATACATATTTTACATTTAATATGCTTTTACCGCCAACATTATATAATTCTATATTTCCTGCAATAATCTACTTACTAAGTTTTCAAGGCTATTTCTTTACAATCCGGTCTAAAGTCAATTACTTACAATATAGTGAAAGGAACTCACCACACTATCTAAATTTTATTAAATTGATTACATTATATGTTATATATGTACTATACCATATTGCACAATACTTTTTTTTTGCAGTTGAAAGCTTTATTAAGACGGCCTAGTTAATTACCTATGTACTCTTATTAGCAGTGTTTTTTAAATAATTTGTTACTAAACAAAGCATTTTTTGTTTTATTATGACTTTATTTATTTGTGTTTTTGAGTATTTTAAGGTTAGTCACAGATGATACTCTGAGGAAAAAAATTTTTTTTCCATCCATCATGGAATTAATTAGATCATCTGATTATACAGTTAACAGATTCAATAAGTAATTGAAAACCGTTCAAGCCTGACAAAAATATTTTTCTTTGTTTTGTTTTTCAATAAATAATAAAGAAATTATAAAAGTGCAAATATGATCTTTGTGAGGAGGTATTGCGTATGATAGGAAATAAAGGCCGTTTTCTATTCCCAAAAGAAAAGTTATGTGAATAATACATAAGGTTTTGATTTAGTGAAACTTTCATTTCATTATTATGCTCGATCCTATATGCGAAATACAAGGTCAATTGCGGGATTTTTCCCATATTTTTTATTGTTGTGTACCTCTACAATTACTTGATCAAAGATCAGTGTTCAAAAGTTCTGCGTAAGCACGGTTTTTAACACAGCCTCGTAACAAAGTCTGACGACGTCAAATCTATGTCCAACCAATGTCGCAATAGCGTGAAATTTCTTTTTTGAAAAACTTAATAAACAAGTATCGAATAAACGCAACGTATTATGTGGTTTAAGGCACAGTTTTGTGGAAATCACATACTTTAAAGTTCTTATTCTTTAATTGTAGGCCAAAAAAGCCTGTATCATAAAGGAAGGTATATGGCTCTCTATTGATTCTCCTAAGACCATTCGCTAAAATATGCAACCCAAAAACACAAGATACAGACCATTAATAGGAAACAAAAAGTCACATTGTCCAGATGCAATAGTTTTTCCATAATTATATGTGGTTGCTTTAAACGTCACATTCTTGCTTGTTGACGTAACCACCAAGTGAGAAATGAAGAAAATTTTGTTCGAAAATTTAGCATTGTAAGCCTGCTTTTTGCTGTAGCATATCTACGGAATTGTGAATGGCCGGCTTTAATTACTGCGGGGGTTATATTTTGTACTGAAATTCAAATTCAAAATAAAGTACATTTAATTACATATGTGTTGGTTCCAGACTCTTCAGATTGCTTCACAATTTTGAAAATGCCCTGCTTGTAAAGCCGACAAGTTTAAATCATCACTTTTGTTGTAAGTTTTTACCATTTTTATGGTAATACGTCAGTTGTTAAAAAATCCGAATTTGTTCACTAAAAAATGTGGCTTCAGATGAAAGATACCTGACAGTTGACAATCTTGCCACACTGAAAGTTTTGAAAGCTCTATAAATTTGGGATTCAAATCTAATGATATACATACATAAGTACGTGCCTATATGAATATGTATACTTTTAAAATATTACGGGTAAAAACAGAATTTTTATATGATGATGTAACCTGATATTGGAGCACATTTAAATAGAACTGCATTCTTCAAGTGATTGAATTTTGTGTTGGAGTAAAATAAAATTATGACAGGACAGAAAATTATCATATAAATTAACATTATAAATGCAGAGGAAAAACTTTCGAAATGTAATAAATTGTATATAAAATATGCAATGAATTATGAATGCCGTTACAACTTACTATTGCATTATCACCCTGTACTTTGTTCATATTCATGTGACGACAAACTTTTATTTACAAAAAAAAGGAAAAAAAAATTACAACTTAAATATCAAACTAAATTGTTTGTATGTGTATCATCGGCCATAAATAGTGATTGAATTGAAACAATAGAAAAAACTAACGGACGCAGAGATGCAATGAGGAGATGAAGAAATAAAATATATTGTAATCATATATGTAGATCGTATGTCAAATATTGAAATTTCCTTAGATAACAGTAACATATGCCAAGAAATCGCATATATACGTATGTATGTATGTATAATCATTTGTAATGTATATGATATATAGGAGGGTGATGGCAAAATGTTTTTATGTACGGGGTGTTAAACCGTTAAGTTTTAAGATAAAAATAAATTGAATTATATCTACCTTCCTTTAAAAATCCAATTAATTTAGTTTAACAATCTACATCGCAGATGAGTAAGCAGTTGAATTCGCATTTGCCTACATTATTGTTGATACGTTAAAAATCGCTGAAATGGAGACAAAAATGTCAATAAAAAAATGTGACTACAATCCTAACAATCACATATTAAGGACTTAGTTTCCTAAGACGCAATTTTTATACGCAGTTTTTTATTCATTCTTCACAATGTAAACGAATATTTAGTATATTGAGCTCTACTACGTCTAAGCAGATTTTTAATCGTAAAACATCCTTAAATATGTAGTACGTTTGAGTGACATTAAGAAAAGCTACTTTATTATTATATAACCGCCTTTTACGTTGCTAACTTCTTTATGAGCCATTAAGGTTTTCTAGAACGTTTGTCACAGTACTGTTTAGGCTATTAAAATCCCTTTTCGTTAAATTTGTTCTTAATTAAGTGTGAAACTTAATATTTATAAATTGAATTACAATGTATGTTATGTCATTCATATGAACGG
This sequence comes from Sarcophaga bullata, assembly GCA_005959815.1. Classification (NCBI taxonomy): domain Eukaryota; kingdom Metazoa; phylum Arthropoda; class Insecta; order Diptera; family Sarcophagidae; genus Sarcophaga; species Sarcophaga bullata. The sequence continues at coordinate 8,983 of QOCX01005434.1, read as the reverse complement.
TTGTACCTTGCCTTTGGTGTTTCATATTTTATAGGAGTTGAGGTCCTATTACGAAAAATATTTATCTCATATGATATGAAATAGGAAGCGTGTGAGGAAAAATTGGAGGCCTTGAGCAAAATTTATGTTCATACTATGCCTTTTCAGTTGAGCTAGTAAATAAATTCCTATTCAGGGAAAGTTTGTTTGGTAAGGTGAAGAGATTTTTAAAAATGTTAATTACAAGTGCTTTTCATTATATCGCTCAACTGGTATTTATTTAAATATTTTATAACGCGCAACCATTTCAAATTACTTTTTAAATTCATTACAGGTTTCAATCAGGGCGTGTTGTTTTACATTTATTTGTTAGGTATTTACTATTATACTTGCCATTATATTCTTTTTGTGTTTTTTTTTTTGTTTTCCATTAATGCTTGATGGATAACATGTGGATCTAATAATAAATAAATAAGTATTATTTTATTTCTAATTTTATACAAATAGTTTTTGTATTATTAACAAACAAAACAAAGCAAAAAAGTTAAAAACAAAAGCAAAAAGTGTGGGCAAAAAAACAAAAACTAAGTATAAACCACCATTGAGCCAGCCTTGTATTAAAGTGGTAAATGATTTTATTTTATTTCGTATTTTAAAATGTTTTAGTTGCTTTCATTTGTCTAAGTACATTCACCATTAAACTATGCATTGGTTACGTTTTAAATTTTTTTAATTTTTTTCGTAATAAACCTTAAAGCCAATATTGCCTAATAAATATAGTTTATTTTGTTTTATTTTATTTTTTATTTCTTTGTTATATTTTTTTTTTTTTGCTGTTTCTTTTTCTAGTGAATTTACTTTTATACCATAATTATATAATTGCAACAACAACAATATTTGCAAATTTAATATTTGTATTAAAAAAATCTAAACAAGCATTAGAAACTAGTGTAGTTTGCTCTGTAGTCAATTATTCGCATTGAAATTTTTATTATACAATATCTTTATACTATTTAGCATTACTCGTTATTAAATGGAAATTGTTTTACTTTCAATACTTAATATATCACGGGGATGAATGGGTTATTAAGAATAAATTGCAAAAATTTGGTATGAATAACGAATAAAAACAATCATTAAGATACTCTTCATTCTCTAATATATACTAAAGAATCGGCATAGGAATTCTAAATTAGTTACGAATTCTGTTTAAAGCGACAGAAAGTTTAGAAGAGGTGGCAAATGTACTTAGCGGATAGGATATAGGTCACCGTAGTGTAGTAGGTAGTGTGTTGGCTTATTAGACTTGAGGCCACGGTTCAAATCTGGGTCAGACGTCTCCAACAAAACGAAATATGAAAAATTATTTCTTCGGTGACTTCCTCTTAGTGACTTACTCTTTCTGGAAAAATCCTGGGAGTAAATAAAAATTACCATGAAAAGTTTCTTAAAAATCTGACGTTCGGAGTCGACTTTAAATAGTAGCCCGCCACTCGTATATAAAATTAACTCAAGATAAGTGATTGCTGGATAGGAGTGATTGTTTTTCTCTTTAGATTCCGTCTTTGAAAATCTAATCCAGGTCTAACTACGTATGTACTATAACATCATCGACGGAACCAACTTACCACATTTTCGAATACGGCCAAAAAAAATTTAATCATTCTTATCATGTTTAAATTACGAAATCCAATAAAAAATATAGTTTTACTTCCTTTCATCGCTAAAAGTGGCGGATTAATCAATTAAACACAATCAAATATCAAATGCAATAATAAAATCAATTATAATGCTTGAATATCAAAATGATTTGATTTTTTGTTTCTGCTTCGAATGATTCAATTTGCTCTAATCAGTCACTGGATATAAATAGTTTTCCGTATGATGGCAAATCAGTTAAACTATGCACACTACAAAAATATAAAAATGCCTATAAAAAGTGAGGAGAGGGAAGTATTCAAAACAATAACGTTCAAATTAGAACGTCATATTAAAAGTATCAATAAATTCAAAATGCTCATAAAATACAACCAAAACGTGCGTTAATTAAAATGCAAGTCCCGTATTAATTTAGCTTTGCCATTTCAAAACTACAAAAATGAAAAGAAAAAACATATCAATGGCCTTGAACTACCATAGCAAAAATGCTTAAGAGAGAACGCAAAAAACAAAAAATGTGAAGCGAAAAATGAACGTTGGTTGGTTGGTTGACCGGTTAATTCGAAAGAAAAAAAAATTAATTTCAAAGTGTTCGAATGAAATATCAATTCAACTTTTGGAACACACGAGTTAAATGCGATAAGTTGAATGCCTCTACATTGAACCTGTTTCGTCAGACCGACTGTAAATTGTAGAATTTCAAATAAATACGACGAAATAAAATCTGGTATTCACATATTCTCCATATTTTATAAATAAAACTTTTATAGTGCAAATTATTCTGCAAAGAATCCGGTTTAATAATGACTTCATTGTGTAACATTTAAAAAATTAGTATGTATTAAAAGGGCATATAAAGTTTTTTACCCTGATAATTCAAATATTCTAGCAAATTTTCATATAAACTCGAAATGCAGTACCAACGTAATGATTTGATGTGATTGAAGACCTATTAAACGAGTTAAATTAACTAACCGAAGGCAAAGAAGCTTATAGATGTAGCCCATATGCACGGAATGAACGCTTTAACACTTAAATCTAAATGTCCAGCTTTAACACTTAAATTTTCAATTTGTTTGTGCTATTGGAGACATAATTAACTGCGCACTACATACACTTCAACAATCAAAAATTGATATTCAATACAATACAGTGAAAGGTTGATTCAATATTTTTGCTTTAAATTATCGATGACATATCTAAAATGCTTTTTCAAAGTAGCCTAAAGGTAATAAAATTTTGCAATGCATTTCTAAGAAACGTTCATATGGCAAGGGAACTGAATATAGACACACAACAAGGTGGTGTGCTCTCACTCTTGTTGTGAAAGATCGAAGAAATGTAACAGCAACTGCAACGATGATATAGCCATTATTGTATTAGGTTTCGATCCACACACTCTCTCTTTTAGATGTAAACAGGCTCTGAAACTTATAACTGAATGGTGCTCATAGTGTCATGTTGGAGTCAATCCTTGCAAAACAGAGCAAATATTTTGTTTACCAAGTGATATAGAGTACCTATTTTTAACTTATCGATCTTAAATGGGGTTCAACTTTCTTTGTTCAAGAGAGTTAAATATCTGGGGGTCATTCTTGATCCAAAGGCTGTCATTAAATCGTATGACCATCCTTCGCACAATGGTGATGTCCTTTTGGTAGGCATGCCGAAAGACTTGCATTCTAACTAATGACTTCTGCATAGCTTTGGGTCTGAGGAGGACAAAGGAGAATATCTTTCATCTCATGTGTTAGTGCCCTACTTTTGTCATGAAAACTCGGAGGTTTCTGTTCTCTAGTTTTTTGACATTGTTGACCGAGCTGTCTAATATAAAGTTTGGCTCGGTATGGTTTCTCTGGGATGGTTAACTATCGGTAGAATTAATTGTGTGGAAATATGAATAGATTTTATTAAAAAATAAAACCGAAAATAACTATACTTCCACCTCAGGCTTTAATTATACTAAATTAGTATGAGAAATGCACCACGCCTATTTGTATTTTCTAAATGATAACATAGAGATAAAATATTTTATAAACCCTTTTGGTGATTTTATATACACCTGCACCACTTATTTTTCATATATGTTTGTATCGTATTATATATTGTTTATAAACAGAACTCTATAACAAATGTAAATATGTCTTGTATTTAATTATAGTATCGTAGACAATAAATAAACATAAATAAGTCGGTAATATGTACAATAATAGTTACATCGAATTGTCTACTGAATTAATGTTAAAATAGTGTTCAATGATTATTCTACAATATATTTAATTTAATTTAATCAAAATATATTGTGTAGAGATGCGTAAAAGGTAAATGGTGTAATAAAAATTTTATCGCGCATTGTAAACTTTTATTTGCTCAAGCTAAATATGAAATTCATCTGACAGTCTCATTTTTATTTGTAGTATTGTACTATGGAATACAAGTTAAAGGTTTAAATTAATATTTTACTTAAAGGTATTCATACAAAACGCTTTTAACATTTATCCTGTATCGTATTGTAATAAGTATGTTAAGTTAACAAAATCAAGAACACCAAATTCTTGAGAAATTTAAATGTTTGACTATAAACTGTTGAAAAATAATTAAATTCTGTTTCTTGTTTACACCAGCTAATTAATATTCTAAGTTCATTTCATATTATTTATAAGCAGTCAAAAATATCTATGTACATACATATTTATATAGAGGAAGTAGTTTTTAACAAAGTGCGTAAAATAATTTTCCAAAACATTACAGTGTGTGTATTTATAAAAATACGGAAATTAATTTTTAAGGCAATCAAAACATTGAAACATTGAAACAATAAAGTTTTGGAGTGATAAATCTATTTAACAAAATATTAAAATTGAATCAAAATAATTTTGGAAGGACACTATAGTGGGCTTAATATGTGTTTTATTAAAAATTATTGAATAGTGATAACTTTTTGAAAACCTAACTTAACAAAGCTGTTTAATGCTCTGAATTGTCACATCAGTCATCTGTAACTGTCACTGAAATTTAACTACAAACAATGAAAATTGATTAATCTTTAAAGTAAGCTACCTTTTGTATTGTTGTTATAAGTTACACAGTATGTGAGTAATAGTAGATAAACCAAAGCCAGGAGATTGTGGGACACTGTATGATGGCAAGACAACAAGAAATATTTTTTTTTATTAATTCTCATATAGCAACTCAGATAACAAGAGTTAATGAAGAAGTCATAATCAGGTGTGCATCACATTACTCCAAGCCATATCTTCTGGCTATTAAATAAATTCATATAAATTCCAAGAATTCGTGCTTACTACTGCTAAATTGATGATATGGAAATATCCTTTTTTATTTATAGACCAACACTCAAGATAGAAATTAGGAAAAAAAAGGTTATGAGAAGGAGAATCGAGGAAGTAGAGTTTGTGGCCATTAGGTTTGAATCCCTCAATCATAATGAATCCATTAATACATAAGATTCTGTTACATGCTTCAGCAATTATTGATCATGCAATCGTATCGATTGGTGAACTATTTGAAGAAGCTTCAATAGCTAAAAGTAAAGATATTCGTAACTATAGGCACTAAAATTGAATTTGTTGTGTAAGTGTCAAGTTAAAATTGTAAGTTTTACTATTTTTGTCGCTCTATTCAGATCAGTGCCAACAGCGTGCGTCTGTATTGATTTATTAAAATCAAAGTTCGCTGGTAAAATGGTTAGGGACATTATTTAAATTATTTTTCTCAATAAAAAAAAATATTATGGTCTTCTACCTATTGATGTATGACTTAACCTTTAATATACATTCAATCGTGCTCTCATTATGTATTTAAATTAATGACACGACTACACACTGTGATATAAACTAATATCTCCAAAATGATCTGCCATCTGTCTATTATGGTTTGTCACCCTGTTTAAAATGATAATCAACGTCTTTTGTTTTAAATACTCTTTCGTTTTTTACTCTATGTATTGAATAATTTAGCACTTTTTATGGTCATTTTTCTAACCATTGACCAAAAACTAATGCAGTGAAACATTAAACATTTACCAACAAAAAAAAAATATTGTAAAATAAGCCCCCAAAAGATTTGAAGCATTTAAAAATTAACAATATTTTTGCAAATATTGTACATATGTATTACATATGTGTGTACATACAGACATACAACGTATAATATATATTTCTTACCTGGAAGAATTGAATATTTAAATAGTTAAATACTTGTGGAAATGGAAATATGTGTGCATATGTGCATACTTATTACTTGAATGTACGTAAATATGTATGTACATTGTACAACCATGGTCGCATGTATGATGGGAAGGTCAGAGCAACCATGAATTTTTAATCAGAGTTGCCATTATTAAAAGGTGTCTTTCAAAAATTGGTTACAAAAATCCTCAGATTATCTTCTAAATAATTTTTATTTTTCAATAGAAAACTTCGAAAAATTATTTTTTAATTCTTAATTATAATTTTTATACATACTTCTCACACCATCCAATTGTATGTACACATGCTATGTATGCATGATGAAAATTATTTGTAAAATTTTACAAGCAATGGTAACTCAGCTTGCAAAGTGTATGTATTATGACGTAGTCATCCTCTCTTTTTTCGTAGGTGTAAAGCACAAAGTCTACATATGTACGTACATATGCATGTATGCATGTATGTATGCATGTAACGCTAAACGTGCTTACGTTTATTAAATAGTTTGAATTTTTTACAAAAAAAAAAAAATTATGTTTTTTTTTAACTGTAAAACAGTAAACAATGTACATAAGCTCAGAGTAGTCGTGCTTTTTCCTACAATACATACACATTTTCTATGGAATGTATTATACATACACTACGTAAATTATGCACACTGCTACCATAGACAACATTCTTCTCAATACATAAGACAAAATCTCGAGACGAGCCCACCTTTTAAACCTGTTCGGCATCGTATGCTACACTATAAAACTAAACACTAACACATGCAATACAAGTTGTATGCATAGCCGTACATGTTCGCTAAATATTTATAACAAATGCTTTAGTAAATAGCAAAAAAAAAATAGAAAAAGAGGTTTGACTTCAACAAGTCAGTTAAGCCTCGTCAATAGTCTTCAATATGATGGCTTAAAAAAAGCATTATTGACGCAAACATATGAAACTAATACAATAAAAAAATAAACTTGTTTTAGTTTAATTTCAGTTTATTTATTTGTTATTATGTTCTATTTTTCTTTGTTTTGTTTGTATTTTTTCTTTTTAATGCTCATAAGCTATAATCAATTATTTTTTCCACAGATTTTGTTTTTGTTTTTTGAGTAACATTTTTTTAATATTTCGACACATTTTTTAATGTTTATCTTCCGCTATACAGTTACTATCGTTATGCATATTTTTATGGCTTGCGAGATACACCCATTTTTTATTTTTTGATTTTTATTCTAACTCGCTCGCTATCGGCATGCTTCGCTGCCACTGCGCTAATGAAATAATACCAAGTTTATAAGTCGCTATTTAATTACCCTCTTCTCTTTTAACGTTAATCAAAATACCCTTCAAAAATTAAGAGGCTTGAATGTCCTCTATATAATCCATTCAGAAAAACATCTGTCTACTATTCTCTCAGAGAGGATAACATCAATAATAAACAGACATCGCCACTTATTGAGAAAGAATAATGGACGCAGTAAGCAAAGTTCATCACCACCATACACATGAAAAAAGTAAAGAAACAATAAGAGAATGGAAAAGACCACACTTTGCTTAAGTGACTGAAAAGACATTAAAAGAAAGATTAATACCCTACTTGTGGTCACAATAAATAAATCGTTTCAATTTATCCATCAACTTCAATTTTTTCATATTTTGTTCAGCATTTCGGACGATTCTTCCAGGACTGTAATTGTGGCTGGGATGTCCCCGCAAACGAGATGTTTCAATTGCCAAACAATTGTATAGTTTACTCAAATCACTTGAATTGTGCAGTGCAAAGCGTCGTGTGCCATACGTACAGGTCTTATTGAAACCATATGTCAATCAAGTCCAATACTTATATTTTAAAATAATAAGGAACCAGTATTAGTAACCATAGTTCAGTGGGTTGGCTTATTAGCTGATTGATTTCTAGTAGAAATTCTGAGCGTAAATAAAAATTGACATGGAAAAGTTTCTCAAAAATTTGTCGTTTGTAAACTGTAGATCACGCAACTCATGTTTAAAATTAACACACACAATATATGTGGAGTGAGAAACTACACTGTAAACCTCGCTGAAGGGTTTATGACTAAGGTGGAATGTATTGTGCCACACTGTGGCATGTCCAATTCTTCTATTATAGGTAATCGTAACCGAAATCGAAATTACATATGGAAAACTAAAAATTGTTTCTAATGCATGAAATTACGACTCAAATACCACCTTCTAAAAGTATTGAAATCAGGTTCATTCAAACTTAAAAATATGCATCAAAAAATGTTTTTTGTTTTTTGATTAATAATCATGACATTAAAATAAATCCAATAAATTAAAAAATTACAAAGAAAGACAAGGAGAACAATCGTGGAATGAACTTTGAACCAACAGCTATCAATTGTTGCCTAGCTTATGCTAGATTCAATTTAACATGCTATTTATGATATGAATTATTGTTATAGTTAATTTATTGTGACAAAATCAAGATCCAATAAATAAATACAAATTAATATAAAAAAAATTGTGACATCTACTGTGTCTGTGGATACAAAATAATAGGCTGTCTGCTGTCATATGATATCGCTACCGACGCTGAATATCATTGGATAATATTGTCGTCGATGTTGTTGAACAGACAGGAAATTACTTATTAAAACCACAATTTTATTGTGATGATAATTATTTACTCAATACTTTAAATATGATATATGATATATTATATTATATTATATTGTATTGTATTATGCGTTTATTAATAATTATTAAGTTTGCAGCGGACTTACTGACTTACAAGTGAAAGTTACAATTTGAAGTGTTAGCGCAGAAAAAACAATATTTTTAGATAAAAAAATTTATATCAACTATAAGTGGAGCATTCTTTAGTTACGCTTTTTTAATTGATAATGTAAAATTGTGTTAAAACTATTGATTATTTTATTTGCAATTGATTTATGAAATACTCGTATAATAATGACAAGTGGCCGTTTAAAATACCTAAGGCCAATAAACTGCTGATAAGCACGATTGCCATACAATTTGTTTAGAATGTGAAGTTTAGCTGATTTCAAATAAAATTGAAGGCGCAACCACTTTTAATCATTTAATAATTATTTTATGGTATTGCATATAAAATAATGACCTATTTTGATTTAATT
>QOCX01005433.1:0-12836 GCA_005959815.1 Sarcophaga bullata | reverse complement strand
CTATTTATATCAAGGATCAGGACTTATATGTTTAGACGATTTCAATATCATATCCTCGATAATTATTCTTGATCGGACTTTCGTTTCAATATCATAGTGCAACTAACTTTTATTTTTTTAGATGAAATTTCTTACAGTTGATTCGTGCGATATGACAATAAAATTGAAAACAAGATAAATAACAATTGGGGTGCTGATATAGAGCCACGCCCTCGGTAAAACAGCCCAGGTATGTATGGCCATTGGGGTTGGTTATTAATGTCTAAACTAATGCAAGTCGATAAAAATAAAATATTTATTTACATATATTTATCTACTTTTCCTTTTTTCTTCCGTGTGAGAGTTTTTTTACTAGATTTTCGGCATTCTTGTTGTCATGTACCTGTATGCGCAGATTCTAAACTGACTAGATGAGCTACATTTGAGTCCTATATTATAGAACCGCAACATTTTCTAATATCAGTAGAACAAAAAATAAAGATATTTCATGCTGTTTTAGCTTGTTTATATGTGTTGCAAATATTGTTCAACTTGTCTATAGTGTTCCAACCTTAAGTCTCTGGTGGGAATCTAGTCTAGCATTCTACCCTTTAGACTACAAGAACACTTTGTCTATATATAATAATTGTATATGTAAATATGTACTATAAAAACATTGTCGATACTTCATTAAATTCCAAAAAAGGCCATAATTAATATGCATTTCGAGGACGACGTTGCACTGTAACATATAAAGAGTATTTTTACAATAAACCGAATCCCTTTCTGTATATGTACATACATATGTATATTCAATACAAAAAAACTTCATTAATCGATCACTTCGCCTTGATGAAAAATGATAATTTAATCTCATTTTATTTAGAGACTGCATAAAAATATTTTGGATTTAAAAGGAAGTATAAGATTTTTGAATTGAATTTCAAACTCTAATTCTTATACGATCATTGATATTCCCACATGGTGGTCGAACTAAATAAACAAAATATTTTATTTTAAAATTTATTCAACTTTTATTCTTTTGGTTATAAAATTCACAGAAGAAACGCGTGTTTGTATTGGATTTAATATCACATTTTCTAGGTCATATTCCCAAAAAAAAGTTAAGAAAAAGTGTTAAAAAGAAAAAAAAAAGAAAAAAAATAAGATTTTATTTTTAAACCAGTGTGAAAATTAGAACTTAAATGGCAACAAGCATTAATATAATGAGCACAGCAACAACAAGCTAACAGATCAGTTAAGCAAATTTCTTCGTATGCTTTTGCTTTCGGCCGCTTTTATATAGTATTGATCGGCGACTGTTGTTGACTGGTGGAACAAACATATTGGAATTTGTCCCTACAAGGATCGCTGTGATAAACACAATAATCTTACTCGGACAATGCGGTTGAAGTGTTGTGGTTTGTCATTGCTCTCAGAAAATAAAACCAGATGAATGTGTGTCGTGATTATTCGAATGGTCGGAGACGAGTACACTTATTCGAATCTATATTGAGAATTCCACAACACACTCTCAGTACGTAAATACAATAAAGTTACATTTGTTTTTTTTTGTTTTTGTTGTTCATCAAAACATTTAATTGTCCATAAGCGGTTTAATACCACTTTCTTTGAATTTATTATTCTTTATTCTTTTTTTATTTTTTTTTATTTTTTTTATTTTATTTTATATTCATATTTCATTTTCGTTTCTTTCTATTGGATAGTGGTTGTAAAGAATACTGTATATAAAAAAAAGCTAAAACGAACATAATCATTAGAGGACTAAAGTCTATAAAACAGTGAGAGATCCACCATTACAATTTTTTTTGACCGTGATTACTTCCATGATTAAAAATTGGGGGTTTTTCTAATTCCTTTTCCCTCCAATAATGATTTTACACAATTAAAAACTTTTTAATTCTTTTTTTTGTTTTTTTTTTTTTTTTTTTTTTTTTTTTTTTTTGGACTAAGTGAGAGTGGTATCAATGCAGAAGTTGAAATATGATTTGTTAATTACATTTCAAAAAACAACCAGAGCTGCAATGTGTTATACTCCAACATACCCAGCAATTGTAACTCAACATACATTGGAAATGATCATTTTTAAATTAAAATAGGCTTTCGTTTAAGCATAAATAATTCAATATTACTCAAGACAGGTTTCCTATGCAACATTTATTGTTTTCAAATAGCATAGATTTGTTGCCTCTTTTTAACGTTTTTTCGTAAATTTAATTCATTTTGAAATCAGAGTAGCTTACAAGACAAATATCGAATTAAAGAACTATATTAACTAACCTATAAGGTAATCTATAATACGTGTTCGTTACGTACATCAAATGGACTTTGAGTCGCCGCATAATATTATCCACAGTTTTAATCACTCCTTCATTAGATACTTCTTAAAAGCATTGGCGAATGTTAATACAACTGTCCGAAATACTCCTTAAGTGCCTCAAATAATATTTGTATAGCACTGTTGTTTTTTCTTGAAATATTTTTTGATAGCTTTAACTATGATGGAATTAAGTTGCTTTTTTAAATATTACTGTTTATTTAATTACCAGAGAAATTGTTGGTGAAATGGAATTTTAACTGGTTTAAACAAGTGACCTTCCATTCTTGAGTGTAAAACTGTATTAAAATTTAAATCATAAAACTTCATATTTTACTAGGTTGTCAATAAAAATTTTTCATATGATTATCCTCCATAACTCCCCACCCCCTACAAAATTTAATTTCATTTTAATTAATATGCTCATGCAATGCCGAAAACTATTGTTCACAATGTTTTAAAAAACTACTTACCAGATTTAAATGAAAAGTAAAATTGTTTTAAAAGTTCAATTTGTATTAAAAATAATTACCTTCAAATATTTCATTTATTTTTTATATTAAAAATTCAAAAAGCAATTCAAAATGCAATGGAAACTTAAATTGATTTCTTCGAATCTTTTTTTAATAACGGATTTATTGACCTTTGGTGCCAATAACTTCTTCAAAACTATTTTTCAAAGAAAAAGCCAGATTTGTGTGGAATTCCTGTCGCAATATACCACTAGATGCTCTTATTAGTTATTGTGTCCATTTAAAATATTCCATAATATCCCATAAACATTATTGTGTTTAAATGTGTAGCCTGGTTGGTATTACATTACTATTTAATTTTGGATACAAATATTTCTCCAACAATCTTGGATGATTGATTCGATTATTATCGTGAAGAAATCGATAATGGTATCACATGATCAAATTTATAGTGCCTATTTTGGAATTATCGAATTTAAATCCGCTGTGCGCATTGTAATTTACGCCATGTTATATTTACTCTTCTGTAAATATAATTATTTACTACTACTTATTGAAACATTTTGTGGCACAATCTAAAAGTAATTTTAATACTTTGTCTGATATAAAATTACAGCTTACACGGATATAAATTAGCTCATAAGCAGAAAATTCGATAAGATTTTTGCAAAATTAATAAAATTCCTGAGGAAAGTAAAAGCGAACGCATAGTTTCGTTTTTTATCACATTTTAAATTGATGTTCTTGGTCTATAATATTTTCAGCAATACCCTTCAAAATTTATTATCTTATGCATTTGAACAATCAAATTTTAATGTTTATTTTTATGTCTCATCAAACCGAATATCTATTAATGTAGTAAACTTCTTAGATTTTACGCAAACAATACAATTTTCCATAAAATTTTTACATTACATAAGAGGGTTCATTTGTTTCTTAAATTTTTGGTTTTATTCGTTCTTGTAGTATAGGATAAAAATTGTTTCCTTACTTACATACTTAATTGGCCATAACAACTCGATTAACGGATTTCGGCCTGCCGCAACACATCCTTACAGGCGCCTCTGCTTCTTGCGCGCCTACGCCAAGTTTGGTCAGACATCGATGACAGGGCTTCCTCGATTTGGTCCTTCCAACGGATACAAGGTCGTCCTCTTCACCGACTTCCGCAGATCCCGCATCAAATATCCGCTCGCCGGAGCATCCTCCTCCATTCGAACGACATGGCCGGAGCCAGTGAAGCAGCTAGATATTAATACGCTGCACAACGTCCATGTCGTTGAAGAGCTCATACACCTCACTATTGTATCGGATGCGGAAATCTTCGCCAACTCGCACTGGACCGAAGATCTTACTTAGGACTTTTTCTTCAAAAACTTTCAAGGCTGCTGCATCGGTGCTTAATAAATATTTACTATCTCAGTTATTAATAGATTTGTTTGTGTTCTGAAAATAATGTACGCAGACATAACATACATCATTGGTCATTACACCCTTTTAGTCATTATTAGTATCTAGCTTCTTACACTACTCATGTTGTATGTGTTAATTTTATACATGAGTGGCGGGACTTACAGTTTTAATACAATAATTTCGGGTAAAAAATGTTTTTTCTTTGGTACTTTTCTATTCCCATTGCTACATTGATTGTTTAAGTAAAGCTTTAAAGTACTTTATGAACAAGATTGTAAAATTCCTGTTCTTAAGCATTTAAAGATCTCATAGCCGTTTCGTATCATTTTTCATTTGACAACAACTACAAGATTATATAAATCAGTCGGAAAACATTACCTATTTATTGAGTCGATAAACAAAGCGTACGTATAGATAACAAAGAACGCATAAAGAGAGTCTGTTCGTTTATTTACAGTACCGATCAGATAGGTTAGTAAAGACATAACCGACATACATCCTGTTTGTTCTGGCCTAAGTTTCTTATTATAGTCCATCATTATGCACTCCAAGAAAGTCTCATTGTTATTTTCTTTATTGCAAAAACTACTGTTATGTCATGCTAATTATCACGATTTGATTTGACGCCTTTCTTGTGTAATTTTATTTTGGTGCCAATCAGTCGTTCATTAGACTAGCACTTCGTTTTCAATATTTCATTTAAAAGTAAGAGGAAGTATTTTAATGAACATATTTGGTACAGTTTTATAAATCGTCGCAGACAGGGAAGTTGTCAAGTTGTTTTTATCGTATCACTTATTTTTAACTTTCTGGATAGATTTCGTAGGTAGTGGAACAAAGTTACTGCCTTGAGTTAATTTAATTTTCAGATCTGTTAATATACATCGTCTGCATGAAGAGTCATTTCCGCTTTCAGAGCCGGGCTTCAGATGTAATTATCAATTCATGTTTTCATATTTTTAATTGAAACGGATTTCTCAGTTGTGTTTGACTTCGCCAACCGATTTATTCAAAGTATTGGTAAATTTCCTTATTTCAACTTTAATTGCTGCCCGCATCCTTATATCGAATTGTCTATGGTATTTTTTTCCGGCTAATAAAATTCTTAATGTAGATATTATTATTAATATTTGCGCGCTTATTTAACATACTTCGTATGTGTTTTTTGTATATTCGCCCTGTCAAGTTGATTAAGGCTGATATTCAGTGCGTCAGTTTCGAAATTGTTCCAATTTTAGTCAAATTTTGTTTCAGGCTTGATTTTTTTAAATCTTCTAAAAGGTAGTTACAGAAAAGGATCTGAAAAAATGTATTTGTCGATCAACATTTTGTTTTAAATTTTTGTGCGAGTGTTAGTTAAGCTTCCACGCTTATTGGTTACAAATTATAGACAATGGTTCCATTTAGCTGTAACATAAATGTGATCGATCTAATTCTGAGCCTTAAAGTCATTTGATATCCATAATATTATCCACATCTTATGCGAGAAGAGAGTACTACCAATTTTTAATCAATATAATCCACAGTTTTCACCATGTAGTTCACCATTATCACGAATTGAAATCATACCCTGTTCTCCTATTATTTTCTAAAAATCATTGTTTTCTGAATAAATTTGTTATACGAACAATATGTTGACTAGCAACGTCTTAATTTTACTTATCAGTCCAAAACAGTTGGCAATCCCTATTTGTGTTAATACTATCGGTTTTTCGCATAGATTCTTCACTCGTAGCATTGAGTCTTAATACAGTGACATCCCAATATACACAGTTATTAAGGCCATTTTGTTGAAGATACATCTGTTAAATTAATTGTCAATTACTCAGTCAAATCAACATAGTTGAATATGGGTTTCAACAACACAAATGGATTTTCTGTTCGGTTAATGTACAATGCTTTTCGTTAATTTTGCGTTTGTCATAATCATTCTATTCAATTCTTACCAATTATATATAGATCTATCTGCTATGCGTTGTGCGTTTAAATTGTGTTTGACTGTCAGTCAGCGATCGATAATACATATTGTTTGTCGAAATAGTTTAATTACGTACCATCTTGCATGATGATCAATAGAGTCAATGATCCTAATCCCTATAATTAAGTAACTGTTGATGTTGAATTTTTAAGCTGGCGGTGTATAGTTCCACATTTCCCTTGAGTCGTACATTCTTGGCATCTCACTTATTAACGGCGAACTATTATAGCTGGAATGGTTGTCCCACTTTTGTTGTGCATGTATAACAATAAAAAAATCTTTCATTTTGTGATAATATATGGGCGTAATCCCAGGTAATTAAATTTTGTAAATATATTATTTACTTTTGACTTTTGAAAGTCACTAATAGTGCTATGGCCCTATAATATAATATGTAAATTGAAATTAAAATAAAATTTATTTGTCCTGTGTCTAATGGGTAAGGTGCCATTTAGTGTGAGGTTGGGGGTTGCGATTCCACCAGAGACTTTGCTCATAGTATTAGATATTAAGATTATGTAATTGTATTTATTATATACAAAAATAAAAACAAATTTAAATTAACTTTACAAATTCTTTTTTAAATCAACAAATCAATTTGATATTTATTTCACCGCCTGAGATTAAACTATTTTTTGAAACAACATTGCCATAAAGAAATTCTTCTTCTTGTTTGGATTTCGAAAAAAAATTGTAATTAGAATCTAAAAGTTCTTTTTCAAAATAAATTTAATTTTAAAATTTATAGTTGTTGAGCGGAACTCCTCATAGGCTTTAATCTGTAAGATATAGTATCATATATAATAATATGAGTTAGAAAAAATGTATATATATTAGTATTACTTAAACTAAGGTAAACATATAATAACAGTTCTTGACATCTGATCGTAATTTAAATTGTCGGACACACTTAATAAAAACAAAATACACGTTATTTCTAATTAATCATGTTTTTTATATCAAAAAAAATTAATCTATATTATAATATATATCTTCATAATATGTATATATATATATTGTCCATCATTGAATCGATCACAATAGACATACGAGCGAAATTACAGAAAATCTTTATAAACAATGTGTGATAAAAAAATATACACGATAAAATATAATTCAATAAAATTGAAGAATTATTTTATCAATGAATTTCATAAGATTCTAATAATAACCGTGTTTATATTATTCTAATATTTTGAAATACACAACCTAATGCAGTATGTACATGTATGTGTACATACACATGTATAAATTATTTTTTGTTTTTATTTTTTATTATTTTTTTTCTTCAGTGTATTTCAAAGAGTATAAATTAAAAATCAAATAAATTACAAATCATTCAATGACAAAACCAATGAAACAATTGGAATTAAAAAGAAAACTCTTGTTACATCAGACGATATTTTAACAATATTTTATAAATTACTTACCAGATTTAAATCCACTTCAATTCAATTTGTATCCACTAAAAATAGCTAAAAAGTTATACGAATAGCAATAAATATTTTCAATTGGATTTATTCGAAGGTTAATTTTAATAATGGATTTAATATCCTTCTGACCTTTTCTTCTAAACGATTTTTCATGGGAAAGGCCAAATGATTATTTGTATGATTATTGTTCCAACAATTGTATCTCTCTCTAGGAATTTGCTTATAAGTTATTGCGTGCTGTCAAATTTTTGTTTTCAAAAATATTCCATAAACGTTTTATGGGATTTGAATCTGTGCTCTAGAGTGGTTGAGGTATTATTTCTTAAATATTGTGTAGAAATTATTCTTCCATAATCTTGGATGTGTGATTCGAATCATTATCACGAAGGAATCGAAAAATGGTATTGTTTAGCCAAAAATGTAAAAATTTTCTGTTGAAATATTCAAATAATGAAATTCGCCCATAATTATTTCCATAAGCATAAAGTGCGAGGCCCTCGCATTGACCATATCATCTCACACGATCATTTAATCATACAAATCACCTCGTACATATTGTCTTTGGTTGGTTTTACATATCACTACTATAATTGTGTCATTAGCCTAGGATAAATATAATATTGTCTTAAAGTGTTGAGCAAACAATAAGAATACGATTGGTACTAGCTTGGATATGTTTTAACTTCACTGCAGGTTCAGATAATCGGCAAATCAAACAATATCTTCCCTCGCTTAACATTTCTTTCTAGTTTTGAAGCTTTGTATGCGACAACGTATTGATAAATAGTGCAAGACAGTGTTGGTCATTGCTAAAAACATTATTTCTTTTGCCTGCAAATTTATTTTTTAAGTTTTTTTTCTTTTTTCATTGTAGATATTTTAAAATTTGGTTAAAAAAATTTCGTTCTCTCTTCACAATAATTTCTTCCAATACGTTTTCAATCACTGATAGTATGGTTATTGGCCTATAGGTGTTGACGTTATTTCTTACGTCACTTTTATGCGTATATAAGTCTGATGACAGAAACTTTTAATAGCTTTAGAACAGTTGACGTATTAATGTTTTCATTTAGTTTTCATTAGTTTTGTTATTAAGTGTGTTAACATTATCGCTTTATTTTTGGTGTCCTTTGGTCTCATGTTGTCGATACGTGAGGCAATTTATTTTGATTTAAACGTGTAAAGAAATTATAAATTTCTTCCTCAGTGCTTTTTTTTTTTTTCTTCAATATGCATTGAGTTTACTAAAGTAATTCTTAGGTATTCACTTTTTTTATTCAAGACGAATGAATTATTTTTTCAAAATTTTTAGTTGAAAAATTATTTGATTTGTAAATATATTATCGAAATCATTATTCATGAAGTTTTTTAGAATTTATTCTAAATAATCTATCCATCAATTATTAAAAGTCTTACAAATGATCTCATTTACTAATTACCGTGTTACTCGCAACTTAATCCGATTTTCGAACAATTTTTTTTTCTGAAATACGGATTTATTTTTTCATTATTCGGTTTTTTCTTTATTTACTCAGTTTCTAAATTTTTTATAGTCACTTTCATAATTAATATTTCTTTTGTTTTTAATCCATTTTGTTATAAAGTTTATCAATTTGTTCACAACACTTTAATCCATGGATTTATAATTTTTTACTCATTGTAGATATTTCATAGAAATAGTTTTATACGTACATATTTATCATATTTATGTATGTGTGTATCAGTTGCATTAGTATGTGTAAGAATATTATTCCAATTTATTTATTTTATTACCTACATTTGTTAACTTAATGTGTGTTAATATATGTGACATCCTGTAAACGGAATGGGGACCACTGATTGTTTTCGAAATATGTAGACATGCATATACCATATATTCGATACAACGAAAAGTGTTCAAATATATTTGCGCTCTTATAATAACTGCATCGATAATCTTTTGTGATGAAACTAATTCTGTTATACAATGGTTTATACATGTTTGAGCATTGTTTTTTATGTCACAACATGTTGGTTCTGTAAATGTAGTCTACAACTCGGTTTAACCATAATCAAGTAGACATTATTAGATGCTAACTTAACATCTTGGAATATCGCTATTTATTTATGTATTTTCTACTCTGCATATCCATTCGAATTGAAATTTTCTCCGTTTAGCAATTTTGATATTCTATACGATTACTTTCGATTTAAGGTATTCTGCATTTATCAATCATTTATTAGACCTATTGCTTGTTATAATTAAAAACTCACATTTCGAGTTCTTTCTATAGCCTAACTTAAGTACTCTATAGACTAACGTTAATCTACTCTGCTTTTACAAATGCTCTATGTGTTGTTAACATATTTATCATCTAACATAACACCGATTTTCACTTATGCTTGCTAAATATTGTTCAATCTTCACCATCTTGCATAACGAAAATTACAGTTTTGAAAGGAAATACGTCGGTGCTTGAATTTCAATTTACAGATCACAAACTAATGGAATACATTCCAATGAAAAAGTTATTACAATAAAGCCAAGTAACTAGAATTTTGGTGCAATGGTAATCTAGTGGTTGGTGTGTTAAATATTAGAGTGAGGAATCGTGAGTTCGATTTGCTCATACACTATGGTCTTGTTACAATACACAGCCGTAAAGTCTACGTTACTTAGCTTGTAATAATTATTACTATAATATGTAATTGTAATATATTATTATTGTTGTTCGCCGTTATCTAGTAGGTAGTGTGTTGGCTTATTGACGAAAGGCCAGGGTTCTTATGCCCCGGTCCAGACATCAAAAACGATAATATGAAAAATATTTCTTCGGCTGATTTTCCTCTCAGCAGATTTCTGGCAAAAACTCTGGAGAGTAAATGAAATTGCCATGAAAAGTTTCTCAAAAAATCTGTCGTTCGGAGTGTACCTTAAACTGTAGGTCTCGCCACTCATGCAATAAAATTAACACACACAACATAAAGTGGTGTGAGAAGCTAGGTCGTATCCTGACCTGAGAAGGTTGTAATGACGGAATTAGTACGATATGTCGTGCTATGTATGTATTCTAATAAATAATAAATAATTAATAACTAGGATCGATAACTTGCATTATAGACTTGATAAGAAATTAAATAAAAAGAAACATTACAATAACAAGCTCATAAGACCTCTTATATTATTAACAAACTGTACGTCGAAAAGACCTTTTAAAAGCCTTTGTTCATCTAGACAGAATTGATTTCTTTCAAGGCAATAGTCAAAAAAAAGCTTTTTTGCAAAGGATTAATCACGAAGAAAGAGAGTTTTGTCTTGACTTATCAATTTATTGAAAAACGGTGCATTAGTATTAAACTTAGAAATGTTTTTATCAATACACATACACAATCATACAAATTTTAAATATTTTTAAAGAATTTGGTGATTTTCTGTTGAGCTTTTGAGAAATTATTTTACATAATAACAGTTGAACGTAATTCATACACTGCTGCTGTTGGCTTGTCCTTTCCCAAAAAGGCTAATGTACGAATCAGCTGGGATTCTCCTTTTATCTTTAGGTTGATTGTAAGCATTACAAATATGCATTTATAAGAGAAAATAAAAAGAGAACGATATAAGTCGTGAAAATTGGACCTCGTTTTCTAAAAACTGTTGCGATTAAAAATCCTGCACTGGTAGTCGCGAATAATGAGCGTGTACTGTATATTCAAATTTTTCAAATTTTTCTTACATTGTAATGTAGTCATACACATATACATTTTAAAAATATGTAAATATATATGAAGTAAAGACGGTTATAACGAACTCGAAGGTATCTTACAATTTAGGTAGGAAAAGAAAATGTACATTTAAGTGTTTATTATTATTATGATTTCATACATATAAAATGTACAATTGTTGAACTCAAACTAAACAAAAACAAAAAATTATTTATACATTAGGATTATTTGGTCACTACAATCCTTTAGTCAAAGTTACAAACCAACTTCTCATACCATTTATGTTCTGTACATTAAATTTATACGATATCTACAGTTTAAAGTTAAACCCGAACGCCAGCTTTTTTGGAGAAACTTTTCATGGCAAATTTATTTACTCTTAGAGCTTATGACAAAAATCCGCTGAGAGGAAGTCTCCGAAGCAATATGTACTCTAAAGACATTATCGAAGCTAAGCTTTTCAACGGAGTAATCTAGTCACTGAAGATTTTCGAGTTTTCAGTAGGATTTTTAAGTTATCAATGGATTTGTAACGCTTTATTGAATTGAATCTGCATAAAAGGTTGTTGATTTAACAAGGGTTCATATTCACGAGCAGAAACACAATTATGATACAAAATATTAATCAGCTTATTAGAAATATGTTTGTATGTTTATATCTGACACGGTTTGAAGGAAAATTGAAAAAAATGCACAAAATAGAAGAAACGTCACGAGTTATCACGTTCTTGTTAAATGTTTACTTCTTATGGACTAAAATTGCCAATAGCGGATTAGAAACGAAGAGATGAAAAATAATTTTCTCGTTAATTGCAGCTGGTTGAACAAGTTTAATCGGTTAAGGCATCTTCATTTTCTTGACACAATTCACACAGTAACATTTCGGTCCCTATAATTTTCTTTTGTCGCATTCACTGTAGACAATTCTCCTAACACTCTTCAAATGTTCTTTGTCTGTCTATCAACTTTCAGACTATTCATCACAGTTCAAAGAAAATTTATAAAACTTTCAGTCAAAGTGAATAATAGGCATGCATACGTATACATACGTATACATATGTATGTATGAATGTACATATTGTGTATATGGCATATTGGCATTAAGGCATGATATATTCAGTAAAAAAAAAAAACTCAAATCTATACATACATACTCGTACATATATTGTATGATTAAAGTTTTCAAATTGTACGAATAATTTTTAAATGTTTTTCTTTCGAACATTTTACTAAGAAGATCACACACTCAAACATTAAAAGAGTGTCTTGAACATATTTCTCGATTCTTCTTGTTCTCCATTTAAAATGTGCATAGATCGATGGTCGCTGGTGCTATGGAACAACAACTAAAATGTCGTATTCATTCTCCAATGTATTGTTTTCATCTCAGAAGCTGCTATTTACTATTATTTTTCTATTTCTATTTTTCCTTTCTTTCTTTCACTTTAAAGTGCTGTGTCAACATTTGAAGCACACACATTTCTTTTTCATATCAACGAACGGAGCAAAGTAGCAAAAGT